>BGPR01003290.1:74462-130416 GCA_013235015.1 Araneus ventricosus | reverse complement strand
AAAAAAGAAGAGGCCATTATTATTATGCACAGAAAACACATTATTCAATTTCTGGCAAACAAGATTTTCAAATTTAAAAATCTCTCCCCATCATATTCGACGGCGGTGTTTACCGCGGTACTTTTTTGAAACAGAATTCCATCTTTAAAGCTGAGGGGAAAAAACCGGAAACCTTCGGCACTTTCGCTTTTTTCTAAGCGTTTCTTCGGCATTCTTCGTTTACCAGTCAGATTCCTCCTCTTTTTCTGCCTTTGCATTTGTTTGCGGCACCCGCGAACAAGCTATAAATTTCAATGAAACCTCATTCCGCGAGTCGAGGTGGACAACTCCGACGCTCGATCAGATGGCGGTAACAAATAGACTCATTTCTGGGCGGGTGGGTTTGACAAACCGCGATTTTTGTTTTTCGACACACAAAAGAGTTTTTGTGTCTATTTGAAAGCACTCCCCAGATTGCGTTTTTGCAATACCGGAATCCGTTTTTCTCCGGGAAACAGGAAAAGAACATTAGGCGTTTCGACTGGGCCGCACCCTTACCTCCCCTCAGGATCGGTTGGCCATCCCTCATCACTCAAGGTGGGTATTTCGCGGAAAACACATCCATTTCTTGTCGGTCAGGAGGAAAGCTTCACCGTTCTTCTCAACCGAGGAAGAGCAGGAAACAATTTTTGTGCAATACCTTTCGCACCTAATTCTTTTTGACGGATGCATTTGTGAATTATAAGAAAATTTGATTAAAAAAACAGTGAACTTGCAAAGGGGTTTCCGACACGAGGCATGGAATACGCCTTGTAATAATAATATGACCAAACATTTATCAGCTAATTCAAACTGTTTAAAAATGCGATCATGTATTCACTAGCATTTAATTTCGTTTCATAACAAATTATTTAAGAATAAATTCTTCACAACAACAATTGTTTTTATTCGAATAATTTATTTATTAAAATTTCATTAGAAGATTGTTTTAATTGGGGGAGAGGGTGGATTGGTGTCATTTTCCAAATTTTACTTCATGACTATGGCATCAGCATTAACCACTTTGCGAACAATGATGTGACATTCAGACAACGACTTACAGAAGCACTTATAACTAGAATTGTTACATTACCTGCATTACAAACCTGCATCCCCGTGTTTACAGCCATTTGGCTCCTTTCCGGTTAGGATGGATGTAGGTGAATTTTATTGTTTTAAAGGTAATTGTGCATATAACAAGGACGAAAACAAGCAATAATGAAAAAATTATACAGAGCCTGGACAAGAACAATCATAAGGACAACAAGGAAAACGAAATAAAAGAGATAAGGATTAAAAGAAAAGTTATAAGTTGCCAGATTTGTGTGTTAGTCTGAGTGGATACGTGCTCATTGGTGTTCCTCTACAATGAGATCTTCACGTCACACACGAAGCGCATTAAGAGTCGAAGTCGGGTTCTCGACAAGTTATTTGTGAGAATGATTTTTAACCACTGCAGTTTATTTTGCGCTGCAGGAGTTTGGAAATGCCAGGAGAGGGTTAAAGGACATTTTATGGCATAGTGCATTGGATCTCCTTTTTCTCCGCATGAGCAGTTGTCTATCTAGAGATGTTATAAGTAAAGTTAGAAATTAATTGAAAAGATAAAATTCGTTGGACACGCGTAAGTATCTCAAGTCTCCTTTATGTTTTCATATGGATTTAAATAATATGTAATAAAGGTCCCAAAGAAGAAGGCACCATCTAATTAGGAGTGAAATTAATTCGTAGTTCAGGGGATTAAAATGTCACCAGACTTAACTGTTAACTGGAAAGTTTTTCCTCACTTTTTTGGGTTGTCTTTAACCAATTCACCCACCTATAAAACATATTCTATGTTAAAATTTCAAGCGAAAGGTAGAAATCTTTTATTTCCTAAAATTTATCTAAATATCCGAAAACTCTTAATTTTCAGATAGGAACTGGGAGTGTAAAATGATAATGAGGTGATAAATATTGATTTGTTTTCTAGTCTGGAGATTGATATTTTTGTATTTCAGATCTGAGTAAGTTGGGCTATCCTAAGAACTTAAATAATGTTTTACTGCGCATACGCGAAATGTAGTTCTATATATACTGTCAACAGATGGCGCCCTCAAAAACTGCTCTAAATAAAACATAAGAAAGGCGCAGGTCGGGTTCGTGCCGTAGATTTTTCGTGAAAACGTCGGGATAAAATCATAAAACAAGTATTTCGTATTAATATGTAGTTTAATCACCAATCCCTTTAATACAATATTTACACAGAGTATTATAATGGTTACAGAATAGATAAATCACAAGTTTATCGCATGTGGCAAGGGTCTATGGTAGCTTTTGATTTATTTATTCTGTAACCATTATACTACTTTGTGTAAATATTGTATTAAAGAGATTGATAATTAAATTACATATTAATACGAAACACTTGTTTTATGATTTTATACCGATGTTTTCACGAAAAATCTGCGGCGCGGACCCGAACTGTGCCTTTCTTATGTTTTTTTCCCTTCCCTAGTAACAGAAATCTAAAAGAGGAAAGTTCTGAGAATGCCGATTTGTGGATGGTTATTCAAATCACCTCAGGTCACGCTACTTCCCTCTTCTCCCCCCCCCCCGGCACATCAACACAGTATGGTAATCTCAAGTTATAATATTCCTCCTTCGAGATTTTTGAGTAGCACAATGTACATTTTAACAGGTAAAAAGGTGAAGTTATTCCAACTAGAAAAACATTAAATTTGGTATCTCTTTTGGTTGCTTAGATACGTATCCAAAAATAGAAAGTCTCCTTAGAGGAGTTTTTATTTATTTGAAATAGAGAGTTTATTTTGCAGTATTCCAAAGGATGCATTAGGTTTTATCGCATATGAAAATGCAAATTACCGTTAGTGGGAAAGGAAACAATGTACTGTGCCACAAAAATTCAAATGATTAAACAGAATGAAAAGCAAAGGAATACAAAAGGAAATTTGTGTCGCCAGAACTTGAATTTGATCATAAGAAATTATTACAATGAAAGACAAAAGAATAGGAAAAAGCAAATAAAAGTTACACTTCGCTAAGAAATTCGGGGAAATTCTGACTGAATTCCTTTTCGAAAAAATTCTAAAAGAAATCTTTTAAAACTTAAAAGAATTCCGACTTGCACCATTTTGTTTTCCGCGTTCGGAAGGAATCCAGTCACATTTTTCCAGCATTCTATCGTAGCTCTCTGAAAATCGGAAAGCGAGACGAATTCCTGAGTCCTTAGGCGCATAGCTATGAAAAGAATGTTTCCGAAGATTCCTTTCCCTCTATCGACACGAATGCGTGGAAGAAAGCACAGCTCTTTCGCTCAATTCCGGCTTTGCCAGGTCTCATCGATTATCTACCGAATATGACGAAAGTGCTCGAAGGAAATGTCATAAAAGTACTCTAAACTCGGTTGTGTGATTGATTTTAAACTGGTTGAAAATAAGTTCATTTTCCTTCACTTTGGAAAATAAATAAGAAAGGACAAATAAGGTTGGTCCCACAATGAAATAATATTTGTGAAAAGCACCTTTAAATTGAATTTTTATTGAATAGGTTTAATATCACCACATTTTTAAGGTGAATTTTTATAAATTTTCTTATTTTTCGATGCGAATTAAATTTGGGAGATCTTGTACGTCAAAATTGGATTTTTTTTTTTGAAAGGATGGTATTTGACGAAATGAAATTCTCGTAATTGTTTTCGAATAAGTTTCTGTCGATATTTGAAAATAAATCACTTCGGTTTCATGACGAACAACTAGGGAAAACTATTTTATTAAGTTCAACGAGTTAGCTTTCAAAGGAAATATAAAATGTTGATATAATTTAAAAGCAAGTCACTTCAGAGAAAATAAAATTCTTCAAAATGATTTTTTGGAAAAGAAAACCATGGAATTTTTTCTATATTTCTGAGATACATAAAAAAGTAGATAGTATTAAAATTTACACATCACCATTTGCAAGTAGAAATTTAAACACAATTTTCATTACTATTATTGCTAAACATTAGGTTCTTAAAAATACTTAGAATCTGAGTACCGATAAAATTATTCTTGTTCATGTTCATTAACCAGGGTTAAAAACTAAAAGTATGCATCTGATGATTTAACAAAAGGCAAGAAACTTCATATAAAAAACTATCACTCATGAAACTCACAAATAAAGATCTAAAATTATAACCCCTGTAATAACAGAGTAACATATGCGAAATAAATAAGAAATGAAGTAATTACAAATTTAGAATAAAAATATCTAAAATTAACTAATCTTTTCATCCAATTTTCGTTCATTAATACTGTGCGGCAAAGTGTAGTGAAATAAAATTTGCAGGAAAGTCAGGTTATATATCTGATTCTTTAAGATCTTTTAGAAATTTAATTTTTTAAAAATGGAAATAACTGTAAAATTAAATAAATTTACATATTTAAAAAATGAATTAACTTTTTTTATCTTCCTGTAATATCCAGTGAATCAGGGATAAACAGCCATTATTCATATAGATTGCATCTTTTTGCATGAATATTATAAATGCAGATTATTCATTTTTCATAAGCATTATCTATTTAAGGCTGGTATTTATGTTAAATATCATCACATATTGAGCTGGTAAACCGAGTATGTGCTTTTTGCGAATCCAAAATGCAAACTGTGGTCCACTTCCCTCCTACAAATCCATCAATAATGAATTATTTTCTTTTACAACATGTTCATCTCTGGTTATTGGAGGTAATCATTTCAGAAGAGCAGAGTCAAGTCATTGCCTTTGCATATAAATTCTATGAATACAGAACAACTTGCATCGGAAGATGAGACTCTTTTTTTTTCTTTTTACCAAATGAACCCTGCGAAGTGAACTCTATGCATCGAGGCCATGCATCATCCAATAATACGACTATCACCGAAAGAACTGGTTAATGTTCCCATTCTATTATGCTACGGTTTGGTCATAATTGCTGAATATTCTGATTTCCCTTCCTCGTTTCTATGATAGTCAAACAACGAAGTTTCTGTAAGCAGAGTTATCAGTTCTTCGCGAGCTGCCTTACATCTTTTAAGCTGTAAGTTGATACTGAAGTTGAATGAGAATTGAACCAAAATCTTCATCGTCATAGAATTGAGTGAGTGAGTGAGTGACTTTTTATGGCGCAAGGGCCAAAATTGGCCAAGCTGCGCCAAGCAAGGTTGTTTTCGTCTTAATCCAACTTTTAAAAGTTTCGTTGCGTTTCCCATCGATTAATGACGGTCCTTAGACCTGAACAAAAACCAATGTCCAGGTCTACAAACCAAAAAGTTACAAAAACCAATGTCCTTGAGAAATTTAAAAAGGTTTGGGTGTGGAATGTCTCCAAGTAAGTCTTTCAAAAAAGGGTGGGCGCTTCCAAAGCATCTGAGTCTACAATTATTAAAATTTGAGCATTCAATTAAAATGTGTTTGACAGATAAAATTGTATTGTATGCCTGGCATGTCGGTGGTGGCTCTCCCTTCAATAAATGTTTCTGTGTTAAATGAGTATGTCCTATGCGCAATCTTATTAGTTTTGTATCCATTTTCCTATTAAAGCTGGTTGATTTAAAACCCTTAATGAATGGTTGTATAGAATGAAGAATTGAGGATGTATGCCAGTAAATAATTATTTCGAATGACAGAAAAAAAATGTATTGCTTAAATAAAAAAAATATTTTATTAAACTGCGTATTCATTACTTTTCACAATTCACCATGAGAAGTTAAATGATTTCTCAATCTTTTTATTTATTATGACACAAACGTTTAATGTACTAACAAATTCGGATGCAGGAAAACAAAGCACTTGTTGATTTTCTCCTACACGCAGTAAGCCTCTACCCTAAAACCGGATTCAATCCACATCTTTTCTGGGCGAGTTAAAAGCAAATCCTTTTCAAATTGACCGCATCTTTATACCACCTTCCAGTGAATCAAATTCACCGATGGAAGTTAAATGACCGCCCGGGAAATCATCAGCGGAGTCAGCCATCGGAAAGGCGGTGCCGGGGCGCAAATGCCCCTTCCGGTAATCAAGGATTGATGGCTTCCTGACTATGCCCATATCCCGCCCACTAGCGGGGGGAGGGGGAGCAGCTCGCTTTCTGTCTCCGTGTGGGACTTATTTTCTAGGCAGTTTATGGAGAAAGGGAGGATTTGCCTTTGCTCGGAAAAAGAGGGTGGGATCAGCACGCGAATTTCAGCTTTTCTGATACACGCACGTTGAGACACTAATCCATTTATGATGTTTATTTGGTTGCTCTATCCACTTACAATTAAACAATCCTTCATGCAAATAGGAATGTGGGTTATTAGTGTGGAAGTATGTTCTGGTTTGCTTTATCAATTATACTGTTATTGATACCGAGATAAAAGAAGGACGATTTAATCTGAATCTGGGAATTATATGAAATAAGACTGATATTTTTTTTCTGAAATCTAAAAAAAAAAATAATAATAATAAATATAAAATTTCGGGAGTTTTCCAGAGAAAAAGAAAAGATTTTCAGTGAAAGAAACAATAATTAATTGCTTCTCTGATTGACATTATATTAATTTTTCACTTTTCATTTAATTCTTTCTTTTTTAAACTAACTATTCTTCATAGAAAATATAACCTTAAAATAACTTTTTCCAAACTAGATGGTGTCTAGATACTAGATATCTCTGTAAATCAGATTATATCCAGTATTTAGAAATAATCTGGTTTGTAAAATAAATCAACATGGCGTATATCTTCATTCTCATTAATTTTGGCCGTATAGTCAGATCCTTTTAATGAGTAACTGATCATTATATAGCTTAGTTTAGTTATATTAGCGTCCCGTTTTGAAACAACAAGAGGGCAATTTTAGCAATGTATTTTCGCGCAATGTTGAACTGCGGGCGAGGGCGACACCTGAGATGGCACCCTCTCTTCAAAGTTCCGCACCACACCAGCGATAAGAAGTGTAAACCATAACGTCGTATTTAACGTTTATCAGACTTGAACACATGTAGGATCTCTAGAGGAATCGGGTTTCGAACCTAGAACCTTCCAGCCGCGAAGCTGAGATCTTGAAACTAGGCCACAGCGGGTAAATAACTGGAGTAAATTTTATTTCATTTTAATCGGCGCGGGATATGTTGTAAGAATAGTGAAAATTTCGGTGGAGTTCGTACATGGGCAATCCAGCTCAAAGGGGGTGGAAATGGTGAAGTGTTGAACATTTCACTTCCCCATAATTCCCTTACGATTGAAAACAGAAATAAAATTCAAATTAGGTGGATTATTACATCATCATAACAAACAACTTTTGTACTGAAACTTTTTATAGCTACAATGAACTAAAAAGCGATGTTCAATTCTCCCCCTCCCCCGTAATTTATCTTTTCCCCAAAGCCCAGTTACGATTGAAGATAGAAAGAAAATTTCAATTAGGAGAATTATCACCTTATCATAACAAACTACTTTTATATTGAAAGTTTTTTGACACCACGAATTACTAAGAAGTCATGAGCTGAAAAGTGATTCCCCCCTCCCCTTCTCCTACTTGGAGGGCGCTTTAACCTATGCATGTGACACCTTGTTGAAAAGCTCCCATCAACCGCATTCACTTCCACTTTTTATATGGTTTACAAGCTGATATATCCGGCTTTGCTCCGGATTAAAATGCTTTCATGTCTAATATTTTTATGTAAAAACTACTATTGTATACAAATTATAATACACAAATTCCTTTTCTGATCTGAAACGTTTTTAATTAAAATAATAATATCAATTGAACCAGAAAATTTTTTAAAACAACCGATAGCTGATTTTCTCCATAAATTATTGTTTATTATGTAGGTACTTCAATTTTTGTTAATAATAACTAAAATAAAAGAAAGGTTTCAATGAATATTTTCAAACAATTAAATTAAATGGTTAATTATTCATTAATTTAAAGCATGAAAATAAATCAAATCAAATGTTTGTCCTCATTTAAATTGCGAATCGTCTAATTTTAAAATTTTCTTTTCGCATTCGTCTCGAATTCTGTTAAAGTATTTTGGCAATAATTTCTTATATTATTCTTATTCTTCAACAATAAAGATTATTGTTAGGAATTCTGTATAACATTAATTTTGAAAAAATTATTAAAATGAGAGAAAAAAATTGTATGGAAATGAAATTTTTGTCACTGAAAAGCTAATTTTTTGAAATTTAATATGGTGTAAAAATAATTTCATGAGATAATATTTTCCAAAGATATCGCGAAAAAACGCCTTGCATAATTTTTAATTAATTGAAATTTTAACTAATTTTGGGGCTTTGAAAAGTTGAGAGTAACCTTTCGCTTGTCTTAAATAAAAAGTGTGCAAAGTTTGGTTAAAATTATCCCAGTGCTTTAGGAGGAGATATGGAACATACAGACATAGCCACAATGGCTTTTATTTAAATTAAGCTAAATCCAAACTATTGCTGGCAAATACTATGAGCCATAAAATCTGTTTTATTGAAGATTTCGTCTCAATTAATTTAATATTTAATTTTAACTAAGTTAATGTTTAATTATAATTAATCAAACAGTTAGTATTAATGTTTAGTTTGCTAATTAGTTAATTTGACAGATTAGTTTTATTTGATATTTAATTAAACATGGCGGCACCAATATTTGTTTCATAAATTTAATATAAAATGGCCCAAAAAGATAGATATTTTTTAAAAAAAGAGTTCTCTTTTTCCTTATTGATATTAAACAATATCTCATTAACTTTAAAATTGTTTTTGGGTTTTCTGCCTGAGTATTTGCATTTAACCGTCGATGAAGATTTAAATTTACTGTTCAAAATGGCTGCATTCATATCCTATGCTTTAAACTCGCATATTAAATTTGCCACTCACATTGTTTAATAATTTTTATTCTCTTATGTGTTAAAAGTTTAGTGACTATTATCTCTGTAACCATTGGAATTCTCTAAATGATCCCATTCTAGTAGTGTGTTCGGGTCATGTGATTTTTGCATACGACAAAGTAAGGTTATTATATGGTAACCTAGATTAAATAAACTAATTTTTAAATCTAGAGTCTTTATTCATTGGTGTCAAGTGTCAATTTCCTTTTACAGTTTCAGATAGGCTGGCTTAATGTTATCTAGGGGATATTTGCACTGCTGGAATGTTTAATTCTTTATGACTCCTACCTGTTGAATGATTATGTGTTGGAATATTAAAAAAATTGAGCAATGTACTAACTAATAAATCTAGCATAATCTTTTGAATAGAATGATAAAACCTTGATATAGTAAAAAATTAAATATCTGAAAACAGAATCACGAGGTAAATATTGCAATATGTGGAAACAATAAAGTCATTGGCTATGTTTGTATTGATCAATATGTAATATTTCATTACTTTTGTAACATTGGCGTAAAAGAATCTACCTTTGCCTTCCAGCACGCCGAAAGTGATTTTTTGAAATTATAAGTGAAAAAGTCAATTAAAACAGATGTTTAAAAATTTTGATGAAATTTCTTAATCAAGATCCTTTATTTTAGTTATTTCTTATTGGAGGATCGAAGATAAAAGAAAACTGATGGAAATGTTTACACCATGGGTAACCATTTATATCGGAGCCTTAATCCAAGAGATTTTAGACTAAAAATAGATCTCTCCTAAGCATCGAAGATTGTGATTCGTGATGTCTAAATGAATAACATACTTCGTTAATTTCAACGACAGATTGAAATTGATGAAAATCAAAAAATAGTCAGCATGAAAATTAGCGCTGTTAATTTTTAGAAATAACACAGGGAAGCGATTTGAAATATACACTAAAATTAGACTATTTTCTTACTGAAATCGATTTGGAAATAATTCATGGAGAAAAGGAAATGGAATATTTTTTCTTGAAGATATCGGAAGATATATGGAAGTTACTTTTTAACCCCTTCTTTGTCCATGTATCGCTGACGAGGATGAGAAATTGCATCTTTGAAAATGAATTCGTCGCTACTTACGCGTCTCGTTATATTCCGCGATTTTTACAATGTAAAAATCGCGGAATAATAATCCATAAAATACTCGGCAATAAATGATTTCAATCTGGTTTTCACGTTTTGATGCTCAAGGAAGATTGTAAAACTGTTTTTATGGTAAAGGTGTAAAACCATTTAAAAAAAACATTTTTTTTACATATCATTAATAATCCTTTTCATGCAGATATTTATTCTAAATACCTCAAAGCAATAGATTTGAAAAATATATTATCAGAAAGTATTTTGTTTTAATTTAAAACTCGGGGGCATTGCAGGGAAAACTGGAGATCAGTGAACGGGATATCACATGTAAGAGTAAGTCTAGCAAAAACTGCTTACTGACAAAAATATTTTGAGTTTCGAATTCAAGATAGAACTTTTGGCAATAAAAAAAATGCTTTTCTGTGGGTTGGAAATTCGAAAAAATAAATCCGACCAAGAATGGATTAAATAGCATATGTAATGATGGCCAATCTTCGGAATCGTATTCATTGTCCGCTTTTTAAAATTAAGTTCAGGGTTTTAATTCACTTTTCGACTTCGTCATTATTTCATGTTCTTGCAACAAGAAATTTATTTTACCTTCTGTTATTTCACGAATCTTAACGTAACAGTCAATGATGGTAAAGGTTTCAACCTGCTCACTAAATTTTCTTACAATTTTACATCTCTTCATCTTTGTCAATTCTCTATTATATGAAACATCTTTATTAAAGGCGAAATGTAGAATATCTGAGTCAAGGAAAAGACTTTAGTTGATTCAATCTTCTTTTATTCAATCATTTAAGATAGGTTACCTTTTCACAGGTAAAGGGATCATTTTATGCTTAGCTCCATGACCAGGATTAAAGAGACACCAGAGCGGCGCGCTGTTGTTGTCAGCTTACATGCTTGAATCAAAAGGAGCAGTTCACAATGCGCTGAGATATTATATACGGCAAAAAGGGGATTTTCCCGGAAGACTCGTGACTCGAAATGAAAGTCGTAGTGCACTTATTACGATGGAAGTACAAGTAATTAAGAAGGAGGTGTCGTTAAAAATGATTTAAGACAGTTAAAAACTTAAAATATCATATATATATATATATATACTTTTTCATCATCAAAATTTCAATGCGAATCTTTAAATTTGTTGGCTTTCCTCGGATTTATTTCCGCAATTAGAAATCAAAAGTTTATTACATTAAATCCCTATGGTTGAATTCTAAAACCTGACATATCACAGATCAGCATATGAAAATCCAACAATCATTGAGGCACCACTGTTCTAACTCATAAAACAACATTCAGTCACGGTCCCCCTTGAATTTACTACTAATTTCATTCCCTGCAGAGTGCGGAAACTCGAACTGTTAAGTACACTTCCGAACGAAAATCTTTCATCGTGACGTCACACGACGAATCACTGACCCGTTTTTCATTAGATGCGCAGCATGCGGTCGCTGGCGCGCTGACATATTGAGTAATACGCGAGGGTACCTTTGCGACTAATCCACGATTTCGGGCCCTTACCCCTACAAGCGAACACGTGCAGCTCCAGGTGTGGTCACATATCAATTTAACAGAAAGGACGGCACTGCTAATAGCGATCGCACGCGGCATGAGTTTGTCGGGTATTTTCCCAGCCTTCCCTTTGACTTGGTCCACGTTTCCCCTCCCAGCACCGGTCTTTTATAGAGACATCATACAGCTTCACTGAATTGATCATTTTCATGGGGAATGGACAGTTTTCTCATTAAGATGTCTCATTTTAACGTGACATGGTGTGTCAACTAAATAATGATCGATTTTCATTAAAAAAATATTTAACATCTTATTAGTAGATATCAACACAAGCAACTTACGTCAATACTGTACAGTCCTCCCACTTACTTCGAGGCAATGTCTTGTTCAGAAAAACTGGTATTTATACCAGTTTCATGTCATTGTTCTTGAACTTATCGGCTGCTAAATAGTTCGTGATCCCCTACTTAAACGATAATCGTTTCTCGCAATCCCTAGAAGCAGAAAGATGAAATACACATAAGAAAATATAATACGTATATAAAGGGTTAACTAAATACAAATCACAAAAAATTAATTTAATTTAGTTGGTAATTTTAATTGAAGAGATTTAGACTCAGATGATTGTCTTCGTTATTTTTGCTTACTTACACTGAAGAATTTAACAGAAGTAGTTGATTTCATACCAGTTTTGTAATCTTGGAATTTTGCTGCATGACCTCTACGGCAGCCTGGATTTTAATCTTAAAGTATAAGGGCCTCGAAAGCCGCAGAGTTCTCGTGATTGACTCTCAGCATTAGAGAGAGGGGATTGCGAGTTCAAGACTTGAATCCACCAAAATTAAAGAATGTACGTTAAATCTGATCGTGTCATACATCCTCCCTCTGATGTTGGGTGGTAGCATCCTAATTAGTCCTCATACAAGTATATAGATGCAGCGAACTTTTGGGACCTGTCTTAAAATTGCTTTTGCCTCGCAGGTTCTTTTCATATGTAAACACACATTTTCCATCGTTTTCATAATTTTCACATGTTTTTCGTCGATGTTAAAACACTATATGTAATCTTCCTCCTTCTTCTTCTTCCTTTTTTGTTTTGTTCAATTAAGTTTCTACGCACACTCATCCAAACTGCAAACCGGAGATTTTTATCTCTGGAGTCAGGGGTGTGTCGTAGTGTAAAGTAAAGGTAGTATGAAGACGCGAGTACCGATTGAGTTGCTGTCCTTGTCATCTGGCAGCGGTTTAAAAGCACGAGATCTTTTCTAAAGTAATTTTTGCGTTGGTTAAAAAGGAGACGTTAATCTATAAATCAAATTCAACAGAGGCGGCAAGTCGCCCCCTACTTTTTTAGTGAAAAATTTAATTTTTATTTAATTTTAGCTGCCTAAAACTAGTAATTATAAGAAAGCAATAGTTTCCGGGAAAACTAGCTAATTTCTTAACTAAATTTTTAAATTTTGTTGTCTACCCTATACTCCCGGGTCTTTTAGAAGTCTATATATTTTTTGCTCCCTCACTTTTTCTACCTAATCGCCGCCACTAAAAATCAAAACTTAATAAATATAAGAACTGGTTAAATGCTTGGTTTTTTGTTAGCAAAAGCCAATTTTTATTATAAAAGTATTTTGAACAGAGAGACATCTGTTGAAAGGATTAACGTTGGTAATGAAAAAGTATGTTCAATAAATTTATAGGCATCCTTAAGAGTTACATAGAATTTAGGTACACTATAAAATTAACATTTTCTCAAGTATAATCGTGAAAGACTGTTTGCTCAACACAAGAAAATAATTTTGTAGACCGAACATTTCTTAATCAACCCTGCCAGGAAGGATAAGAAATTCTGAAACGGTTTTGTCAACTTTATTGAAATCGGGACATTTAGAAGAAATGTATCGAACTTATAAACATATTTACATTAAGAGATACGGTACAGGGGTAACAAATGGTTGTGTGCAAAATATGAGTATGCAAAAGAAATCTGCGTATGTAAGTTATAAGAAGATAAAGACACAAGGAACGTCACCCCGCCCTGCCGTAGCATCCTGGTCACACATGAAAGACCAGCCGCCGCGACAGAACAGTTAGGTACTGAGGTTCCTGCATTATAGCTCCCATTACGAGCGACTTCTGCAACAATCCCCCGTTTTACCGGGGTACGACCTGTCTTCGGAGATGGGCCCAAAGAGCCACACCACCATTATTGTACCATCGGGTTGGAGAGAGTCAGCTTACTTCTACAGCACCTCTCGTCCGTGAACTCGCGGTGCCTCCCCCCCCCCGATGGGGAAGATAAGATAAAGTTTAAAAGATAAATTATAAGACGAAAATATAACGTGAAATTTCCAATCAAAGGACGGGAAGAAAAGCTAATAATGTAAGCCACCACTATATTCGGACACTGATAAATATTTTACAAAAGTTAAAAGTTACCGAGAAGGCCTGCAAATGGGTAAAGTCTTAAAATATGCATTCAGAGTGTCACAAATTCAATCGAGCAAAATACAAAAACTTCTTTCATTATCGAATAACAGTAGTCAATAACTGGCAGAATCAACTGAAAGAAACATTGTGAATTTCAAAGATAGTTTGTTTGCTCCTAGTTGGTTGCTTTCATCGGATAATAAACAGTTAACTTACTGTTTAAGTTATATAAGAGTAATAATTCGTTAAAAATCGGGAATCGGTACATAAGAAATTTTTTAAAATCCATAACTGTTTTAATATGGTTGGGACAGCTGTTGAATATTCTGCATGAATTCAGGTTTTAAAAAAAAAAGAATGAGCCAAAAAATTGACTATTTACATAAGAAAAAAAATGACAACTATTTGAAAAGAGAGCATGTCTCCTTCAAAATATTGCTACGTTTCCCATTCCTTAAGTATCCTATAATAAATTAAAGTTTAACTCGTTCTGTCTCTAACTAGAACTAAATGTTTTCAGTCTGTAGGCTAGTTAATTAAATGTTTCAAGAAGCTCATCAAATTGCTTTGATATGACATTTAACTTTTGCCAACAAATTATGTAGGGAAAAATCGACGTTTCGAAAGCATTCGTTTGTGTTAAACTAGGCTGTCATCAGTCATCTGTTCAGCCGGCAGATGTTACAAGCGAGCGAAAAGATCTCCCGCTGAGAAAGATGATTGTATGATGACAGCGTGCAAGATCAAACTGCCTTTTTCGTAACCGGAGGGCAATTAGTAAGCTACATAGTTTAGGCAAGCCTAATGTGCTTTATTGACCTGCTCCGTGATTTGTCAAATTCTATAGTTGTTTCAGAGGATTTGGTAAACGCCCACCTCCAAAATTTGCTTATATTTATAATATATATTCTTACATTATTTATAATCCTCGAAAATTTACTTATAACTTAAAAATGCAGTATTTATTTTTATCAATGAACGCAAGGATGCAGACAGTGCTTCTAAGAAGGTATCTAATCGCAGTTGCTACCCAGGAAATTGAAACCAACATAATATAAATAGAAAGATGTCGCACAATTGTCATCTTATCCATATTTCAAGCTGCTTTTTTGGTAAATGAAGATTGATTTGTGTTGTAGGTTAAGATCCCCGTGTTATCAAGTTACTAGGAAGGCACTTGAGAATGCGCTCTTTTCTCTAAACTTTCGATCTACACCAGCTCTAAGACCAACGAATACAGATATAGTGTGAAACAATGCTATTGCGCTGCAATTCTTAGAGAACATTAGATTACGAATCAGAAATCTTGAAACATATACTCTGCCACCAAGGCACTATTGTCCTATTTAAGAAGGAAAAGACACTATTCGTTAGAAAAGATTTTGCAAAAAAGCTATAGTTGCTCCTACTGTTTGACTTCACCCCTTCTCAGTAGCATAGATACCATGGATGAAATCGTCTCCTATTTCTCTAATTCTCCCCCTTCGTGTTTACAGGAAAATAAAATAAGCAAATAAAAATATAATTAATCATAAATAAATTAATTAACCCATTTAGTGAATATTAATTATATATTTTATACTTATTTATTCTTTTAATTCTATTTCTCCTCCAATACAGAAAATTCTGGCAAAAGCACTTGTCAAAGTTTTCAAGACTCAAGATTTATTGTCAAAACCTCAGTTGAGATTGCCCTATGTTTTTTAAGAAGTGTTGTCTTAACTGATTGCATACACTAAAATTAGAGGAAATGCAACGTTTATAGAAGGTATTTGTAATTTTCATATTAACATTAAATTGCTATACAAAACTATTTTACAATGTATTGAGTACAAGTATTTGATCGTTACAACAGATATTGGCAACGGAACTTAATTATCAGTTAATCATTAATTAAATTAAATTCTGACTCCGTACCAGTGGCACCACCTAGTAGTGAATTTGAGAAACAATCGATCTCAAGATTAAAAAGTAGAAATTAATTAAAATAACAATAATTCTACGGCTTGTTTCAATAATAAAAGTATGTTTTTCAAAGACGCGTTTTAAAATATATTTATTATAAAGTGCGCTACTACGTCTCAGAATCAGTTGCGAATAGCAGCCATATATCATAGCCTTCGTGTAGTCGTAATCTTTTGTTATTATGCTCATATACTTTTAGGCTTTCATAACTTGGCGATTTCAATGTATTCATATTTGTATAAAGCAAATAACATTTTAAAAAATTAGATCAATAAAATGTTCATAATTAATTTTTGTTTAAATTAACAAATAAAACATTAAGTTATCAATTGATAAATATTTTTTAAAAAATATGCACACTTTTCTAATAGGTTCAGTAAATTTTAGGAGAAGTTTAAGGATGAAAAGACTTAAAAGCAATTTTGTATTGCCAACAAAAAAATTTCTCGAATCTTCTGCCTGTTAATTGCTATGAAAAGCAAGGCAAGAATCATTAAAGCCGGAATTTAGATATATACTGGATCAAATGGAACAACAACTTTATTGAAGTAGTAATTTCATTACAATAAAATTTTACAAGCGTCCTTAAAAGAGCATTAGAGATAATTTCATATTATGCATCGATATTCTCATGCAATGGAAATATCGATGCGCTCTTTTTTTCAAAATAAGTTGACATTCTTGTGAAAATGCAACGTGCCTCTGAAATTCTTGCATTCAGTGCGAAAAATTATTTCCACACATTTAACATAATGAACAAATAGTTAATACCTTCAGTTCAAAAAAATGCACTTTCCAAAATCAGAAATTAGCATTTCTTTTTACTCCCCGACGCTTTTAAAACAATGACTTCCGACTAAATGAAACCTGGCTACTTTTCGTAGTTAACAGGCGGTTGTTGAGTTAACTAAACATGCGATTTTAAAATGAAGTATTGATTTCGTTGATTCAAGTTAGATGTAAAATGATGTTTTCTTGTTAATAATATGACCGCATTCATATTTGTTTGGATTTATAATTTTATACTGGTTTCGGATGCTTAGATTATCTCCTGTTTCTCTATTTATTTCGTTTATTGTTGAGGCTGCGGTGGCCTAGTGGTAAGGTCTCGGCTTTGGGTCCGGAGGGTCCAAGGTCCGAAACCCGATTCCACTGAATATCCGCCGTGTATGGGGCCTGTTGCACTCAGAATCATACGTAGTGGCCAAACGTCCTCCGTGGCGTGTTAGTTTGGAGAGGGGATGCCAGCTCAGGTGTCGTCCTCGTCATCTGATCGCGGTTCAAAATTACGAGGTCCGTCCCAAAATAGCCCTCGTGTTGCTTCAAAACGGGATGTTAATATAGCTAAACTTATTTTATTGTTGCATTATAATTTTTGTCTTGTTGACTTAAAGCAAAAAACTTATTAGCCAAATAAATAAATAGAAAATCTACATTGTTCGTCCAATCTATTTAAAGAAAAATGGCTAATATTTAAGTATGGACTGTAATGAACAAAGGTAACATTTTTACTACAAAGAAAATTCTTTAAAGTTTAAACCTAAGAGAGTGATAATATTTCTTAGCGGTTTTTTAAATTTTTTAATGTATTTTTTATAGACATTGTTTTTTAAGTATCGAAAATGCCTATAATATATGTGCCTAAAATATACCAATTCTGTAAATATTATTTTATTTCCACATTGTTTCAAAAACATCCCCCAATTTTCTTATCGATTCCCCAATCTTCATTCTCATTCAAGATTTTACATTTTAATGGTTTTCTTGGAAACTAGGAAAAAAAGCGTAGTGCCGATGTTGGACAATCATTCTCAATTTCTAAAGGAAACTTACCCAACACGTTGAATCGCTTTTGTATTATACCTTTTCAGTAGTACACAACTTAAAATATATAAATAAAATAAATGATAAAAGAAAACTTTTTTACTTTGGTTACGATACACAGTGGTGAAATATACGAAGAAGTTGGCCAAAATTGTTAAATATTAAAATTATATAATTATTTGTGTTATAAATTTCAAGATATATTGGATAGACACAAATATTAAGAAATCCTGAATTAATGAAGAGATTAAAAGATCATTAAACAGTTCTTACTCTATAATTAGCAGAAAAATGAATAAAATAGCAGCAATTGACATCCGCGCATGCAGTATTAGCTTCATTCATGGTTCAGCTTGTCGACCACGAAACCTATTTGCAATTTAAATTTATCTTGGATTCTTTTTAAAAAATTTCAACAGTATTTTTAATCTCGCCCCTCCCTCCGTGTTTGCCATTTGCATAGCGTAAGTCTATATGGAAAATATAATAAGCACTAGAAGAATCTAATCCGGCAATCTATAGTGGACATTCAGAACTGTAGATGGTTTTCAATGACTGCTTTAAACAAAACTTTAAGTTTTGTTTAAACTGTTTGCTTGTGGTTGGACACAAATTACATCTTTGGTTCGTTCAGTATTCGTAATAGCGTTTGCTATCATAACTAATTGAAAATTTTGTCACTAGTTTTCAGGTCTGTCGGATTCAAATCAGTTATCTAGTTTGTCACATATACAGCTTCTTGTTTCAGAATTTGTATCGATTAGGATACAAATCGACTGGATCGACTGGAGTCGTACTGGTCTGCAATATCGAGAAGACGGTCGTGGATTATCCACAATCCAGCTTGCTGTTGTTCGTCTCGATTCCGCAAAAAATTAATATACTGAAACGAGATATGTGGCAAGCATCTGTAGCTGTTAGATCTTCGAAGAGTTGATTATATTCAAATTGTTTCGAGGAACTGTAAAAATGCCATTTACTAATTAAAAAATAACATTAATGTCGCCCTCGAAGGATAAAAAAAAATCCTCTTCTAGCGATTTAATCAGTTGCTTTACAGATTGGTTAAGCAAGTCTTGTAAAACCACTTGTGTTGAAGCTTCAGTTACAGAAATATTTCCCGCACAACTCATCTTTTTAGCTTTTAGCATGACTTCAAAATTAGAGTACAAAGTGGAACTTTTTTTCCAAGAGCACTATTTTATATATTGTATTAAATTTTTTTATCAAATTTGCAAAGAATCAGTAATGGTAATGCCTTGTCTTCCGATATAGTATCTGTTTTTTGGCATTCAAATGGCAAGATTTTTGTGATTTCAGTGTGTCTCTTTATTCTCCATTTCATTTGAGCAACATGCAGTAGACTCTTTCTGTATCTGTTTCCTCTCGCTTGCTCTCTCTCTCTGTTCTTCAGTTTCCCATACTATAATTCGTTCACTGCTGTCTTCAAAAGTTTTTAATGACAGATTTTAAGGATGACTGTTAAAAAAAACCAGCTTTTCAACTTCATTGGTAGTCAGAAATTAGCTTCAATAATTTCCTTTTTTCAGAGTATAGTAGTTCGCTATCAGCGTATAAAACTACGCACAATTTAGACAGAAAATTTTTCTCTGGACACTTTTGTTCACAGAAGAATTACTTTTATAAAATGTATCAATTTTCGTCGAATAATTGATCGCGATGCAACCGAAGTTTTCCTTAAAAGAACATATACAGAAAAAATTGTATAGTTACTAATTCAATAAAACAACCAAAAAATTAAGCAAAAAGTAGCACGATTTTTTTTAATAGAGAGGTTTTAATATAAGCTTTGTGTAAAATTATTTATAATGCCAGAATTCTCTGAAATCCCACACCTTTTCCTTCAGTGATTCTATTAGAACACATAATTCTTTTTTTGCAATTAAAAGACGAGTTTTTATTTTAAAAAACTGTTTGTTTCCTATTAATAAGAGATAAAAAGTTCGCACGCACCTTATTGTCAGATTCCATTCGGAAAGCCATTAGATGAAATCAAACACACACACACAGCTTTGAAAGGAATTCAGAAGTTTGTCGAAGTGCCATGTCAGCTAACATGTCGTTAAAATGTCGAAAAGTACACATAAAGTAGCTCAATATATTAAACTATTAATATAATTAAGTTTTACGGCTTTACCAATAAATTTTTAAAAACCCTTTTTTGACCAGCCTTTCCGCATATATCACCACTGTAGATACGATCCGTGAAATCAGAATCGGAGAATCGGCGGTTTCCGACCTTTTATGACAGGCGATTCAAATTAACTTCGTTAATCCCCACTCCTCGGAGATTTTTGAAAACAACAAAGTAAATAAATAAAATAAGGTGCGAAACAGTTACCAACTGATTTCAAAGAGGAACGCAAAATTTACCCAAACGATATGAGATATCTCCCGCGCCTAGCGAAGGGATTAAATGTAACATTTTGATTCTTAACTTTTAGAAAAAATTCCTGTTAGGGAATAAAATTAGATAATAACTATGTTTTTCGGTACTTACGTATTAACGCCACCGAGGCTACAGATTGGCGGTAATGCGCCAATAAAGAGCAATCTTGTTTACAAAAACCGCCAAATTGGCGTTAATACGTAAGTACAAAAACCGGCAAATTGGCGTTAATACGTAAGTACAAAAACCGCCAAATTGGCGTTAATACGTAAATACAAAAACCGCCAAATTGGCGGCACTTAAAAACCACCAAATTGGCGTTAATACGTAAATACAAAAACCGCCAAATTGGCGTTAATACGTAAGTACAAAAACCGCCAAATTGGCGGCACTTAAAAACCGCCAAATCTGTAGCCTCGGTGGCGTTAATACGTAAGTACCTGTTTTTCAATTATCGATCCAGTTATGCGAGAAAATAGTTCAAATTTCTTAAGGTCTTTTAAGATTCAAAGAAAGAGAAGAAAGGCTCACATAACTATTTTTTTTTTTATTGAAGGCACTTTCTCCCTAAATTTACGGATAAAAAATGCGGAGTATAGTATTTTCGGTGATTCTCATAGTTACATTTTTTTAAACAGAAAAAAATATTTTACAGCTCTGCATACCGAAAATATAAGTCTTACCAGCAGAGCGGCAATTTTTTAATATTTTTTTTATGAGAGAGATAATTTTAATAGAAAAATGTAAATTAGAAATGCAGCAAAGAAATGAATTTATATGATGTAAAAATTGAAAACAAAATTAACAAACGAGTTACAATATATATATAAAACTCAACGTATGTTCCAGCATCACTTCCGAACGGCTAAAGGGATTTTGATGAAACTTGGCGCACATGTTCCTCATTAACTTACTTGAAGTATAGGAGGGGTAAATAAGCCCTAACATAGTTCCTCAGGGTAGGGTGAGGCAAGTCGCCTAAATACATGCAGTAGAAAGGCAGCTGGACATGCTTATCGATTTCGATACAATTTGATATATATGTTTCTCATGAGCCAATTAAAAATACTGTAGGGTTAAATAAACCCTAACCCCATCGCCGTGGGTAGGGTGGGGAAAAGTCGTTTAAATGTACCAATGCGCCGATTGTCATGACATTTGATACGGCTGGTTCGTTTTTGATGAAATTTGGTACTATGTTACTCATTGGCCGGCATGAAGTATTGTAGGGGTAAATATGCCACTCACTCAGGGTAGGGTGGGGCAACGTCACCTGAAAACAAGCAGCAAAAAGGCCGTTGGACATGCTTCGCTGTTTCGATGAAATCCATGGTATATATGTTCTCATGAGGCAACAACTGCGTGCCGGCTCTTGTGGCGTTTAGCTACCGAGTGACACGTCTGCGTGACACCAGATTTAGTGCAATTAGGCCTAACTAGATAAGGGCCTCAGCAGCCACGCGGGTAACGTCGGCCAGATAGAACCGCACGTTTTCCGAGCTGCCGTCCTCAAACGGTTAAATACACGTAACAGATGGGCTGATTAATATGAAATTTGATACGGCTGAGGCGATTTTGCTGAAACCTGGTGCGCATGTTTCTTATTGGCAGACTTGACGTCCTGGACTGGGAACCTGACGTCCTGAACTACCCTAAAGGACTGGGTAAGGGCATATAAGCCCGTACCCAATCCTTTAGGGAAGGATGGGGAAATGTCACCTAAATACACGTAACAAAGGGACGGATCGAAATGAAACTTGATTTACATGTTTAAATATGTCGAATATGGTGGAGGTAACTCTGCTTTAATCTACCCTTGGGATGATAATTGTCGATAATGCATGTAGAAATACTTATTTGGAGAAGGTGGTGTAATTTTCATGAAACATATTTCATTTAATGATTGAGTCACTTGAATTGCTTAAATTAGGGTGGAGATGAGTCATTGAAAGCAATTTAGCAAATGGACCAATTAGAATGAAAATTTTATATACAGGGTTTCTAAAATAACAAGATGCCCAAGAAATGTAGTTATTAAATAGGAAAGATTTGTAATACAGTATAATTATGATATATACTGAAATAAAAAAATATATATTTACTATTAATATAAGAACCATTTCATTAACATTTAAGAAATATTCTCTCTATAAAGAAATATAAATAAACATTATATTAGTTATAAAATATTGTCCACTTTATTATCGCCCTCAAGATTTTGACCTGAAAATGACCTGGCAGCGCCGGATATTTTGCTAGCAACAAATAGTATCAGCACGTATTAAAACAATATTCACTACAACTTTTGTTTTTCTTCTTTGAAAACTAAATATTGCAAAATACTTCTATTCGATATATTGGTATTAATACAAATAATGATCCTCAATCTTTTACCATGTTCTATCATTTCACTTTTATTTTTGTTCATTATTTTACTTATCCAGAGATTGCGCGATTTTTGCTTCCAATATTGGGAATACACTGTGCTTCATATCTTATCACTTTTCTTTCGCTTTAATATTACCGCTTATTACACCCATTGGAATAAGATGAAGATAAATTTGATGATTTGAAAGAAAATGAATATATTTAAAAGCATGCTTTGAAATGAATTTAATTACCTGGAATTTTCATTTTCTATTTCACTGTTATCACTTGACCTATAATATAGCTTTGAACATTGAATACTAAATTAAATGCGAAATTAACCAAATAGCTAAATACTTTCAAGTTTAATTTGTAATCACCAGAAGGTATTTCAAGTTTTTAAAATTTGTTCTTTATTTTGAATAATAATATAAAAATATCATTTTTTATGAAGTTAAAATTAAAATGCTGCCAATTATAAAATCACAAATTTAAATGAAGACCATAATGTGAGAAAACTCTGTAACTGACTGGATAATTAATAACCATTATTGCATAGAACGCAAAATATCTTAAGTTTCATATTTGTAAAACAGTTCACGAATTATTTTAATTTGGAATCAAAACTCTATGTTTATTTTGTAAATTAGAGTCAAAATAGAAGACTTGCATTTTTTCTTTGAAAATTAAAACATTAAATAAATTCAATTCTGATAATCATTCTTGCTTTTGTCAGCATGAACGTTTTTCTTCGATTTAAATTATATGTAATTTTTTGCTTACTGTTTTGTGCCAACTGCAATATTTTTACAGCAGACGACTTTTTTCTACTATTAAACGAATTTCTCTTACTTCTTTGCATTAATCATTTTGCTTTAATTTTAATTATTTTAATTTATAAATATAATTATCTCATTTTCAAATAAATTCAGAAAAATTATTTTGCTTGATCTTCATTTGAAGAGAATTTCTGAGAGAATTAAATTTTATATCGATTTTTTTTCAACCCAAAATGCAGCAGCGTGCCAAAAGTTGGACTGAAAATTTATTGTGGTTTGTTATTACGCGTACAGAGGTTTCTGAAAGCTTTGAACGTAAGTAATTTTATCGAATTCGTCTATTTTAAAAGGTAAACAGAGAACAAAAAATATTCAGTATTTAATTTTTGGGTTTATTTTTTCTGCACCAGCTTTTTATTGAAATATTTTTACAGTTACTCTTTTAAATATTCAAATTTATCTAAAAAGTTCTTTTTCAGAAATTGAAATGAGCATTTATTATTCTAAAAGAATGTCATGAATTTGCTCGGTAGCGATTAAGTCGACTTGCTAATACAAAATAGAAGCTACTTCAATATTGAATGATGTAGCAGGATATTCTTAATGTGATGTTTAAGTAAATATTTTTTTTATTTATATCTTATATATAACTGTGTATGATAAAATATCCTTTGAAAAATATTTAACTATTATTTTAGCGAACGTATCAACCACATTAAGTACTTAATTACTATATTTGCTAAAAATATGGTCAGTAAAATTTCTCTCGATTTGCATAAGTAGCAATATTAAAACCGTTTTTTCTCATTCATATTTATTATGATAAACTTAATCTATACCAGAAATATATTATTTGTCAAACCACATACAGTCCGATTATGGTATTCATAATTTAGTCATATTCGTGTGCAAGTCATACGAGAAAGGTTCGAGATGGACCTATAATCAAAAGATTACACATTTTTCAAGCAGGCTTTCATTCAGGTCCACTCACAACCCTCTTTCGTTTAATAATATTGAAAGGACTGTAATAATATGCTGCTAGTGTTTCTGTTACCCTAAAATTCATCATTCATTCATTCCATGAGGTGGGATTATTCCCTAAGTGTAAGAAACCCTGCTTTTTTGAAGCGCAACTATGAAACGTGGTAATAAACAGAAACCTTTAACTTAAATCGACGTAAAATGTATGACAAAAACTCAAAAACTAAGAATAACAAATGTTTTATATGGGACATTTAATTAAAAACATTTACAAGTATTTTAGCTGTATACAAGCTAAAATACTTGTAAATGTTTTTTAAAGCTGTATTTAAGCCTTACAAGTATTATAAGCTTATTAAGCCTTATTATTATTATTACAAGTATTTAGTATTATTATTATTATTTAAGCCTTATTATTATTACAAGTACATTAAGCCTTACAAGTATTAAAGCTGTATTTAAGCCTTACGAGTATTTTATCTGTTTTGATAAAGGTTTCGCGAATTTTATTTCCAAAATAATTAATTAATGGATTTTGTTTTTCTATTTTAGATTCTTATTTCGGAGGAATATTTTAGCAAAAATACCGTTAGAACATTTCTTAGATGGTAATAAATAGATTAAAAGAACAATTTTGCTTGTAGTGGCGTTAATTTGTTAAACAGGCCATTGAAGTTTTAAACTTTTAACGAGTACGGAAAATAAGAATAGCATAATGGATGCAAGCGGAATGTACTTCACATATTTTTTGTAGATAAAGGTTTCTGCTAATTGATTAAAGAATTAAAAGTTCTTAACAGTTAATTAGAAAGTTAGAAGATTTTAAATATGTAAGTAAATATTCTAATTTATTTTTGTTTTTGGCAAAGAAAGGATGAAAATTTTATACTTGATTATCATTGGCAGTCTTTTAAGTACAAAATTCTGAGCTGGCGAGTTTGAAATATTATAAACTGCTTATTTCAAAGTGAATGAAAACTTTTCCTAGAAAGAAAAAAAAAACTAGTGAAACATAGTGCCTTAATACCGATGGAGTACGTAAAATATTTATTTTTTAAACTTGCATGGTTTCGTGCCCATCAGCGTTAAAATTTTACTATCTCTTACCAGTACAACAAATAGCATACTTTCTATAGATTTCAGTGTTCTCCGTATTCCAGGGAATTGAATTTTTAAATAAAAGTGTGGGAATTCCGCAGAAAACTGAGGAGATATGGGTGAGTAGCATTCAAGTTTAATAAAAATTTCTAATGAACCCTAGAATGCTACGTGTTAATCCAATTATCCATATGGTTTCTTGAAATTTATTTTTTGTGCTTTCCTAATGCAAACTGAGACAGTTACCTAAAGACAACAGTTTTTACTTGAGAAAAAGAATTAAGGAATAGTCTAATAAAACTATGTGAAAAAAACAATAATCAGTTTTTGAAGAACATCGAAAATCTGAAAGTGTTGATCAGGTTGCATTGACAATGTCTGATCGTCTTATTAATGCAATTTAACTATGATGCAGAAGCTTAGCTAGGTGAAAGTTTCTTTGACCAGGTCAAGCAGATGGCACCTTCTTTTCATTCATGAAGATTTTAGTGGATTCCAATGATATTTTTCCTTCTCTCCCTCGTTACGCATGACACTTTAATCTTTCCATTTTTACTCATTTGATGGTGTAGGAAAGCAGAAAAATTCTATTCCGACCTTTGTTCTAGATCTTGTGTCAAAAGACTCATTACTTACATCTAGCTGGTTAGAGCTCTGCTTCCGATTGATAATCCCTACCAATAATAAAGGAGAATGTGTGCGCTTTATAACTATAATATAGCCAAGAAATATATTCTATGCTTTATTAATATTCTTTCAAGTTGTACTTTTGTATTTATTTTTCATCGCTTCATTCATATAAATATTTTCAAAGCTCAAATTACAAAAACAAACTACACAAACACCATTAATTATTACAAGTCCGCAAACAAGCAGGCCCGACGTCCCATCCGTCCTTTAGCCAGATCAAAAAGTGATTACCATCTCAACACGTGACCGGTACAAGGGACATATTGGCCCGGCACCCCCCTCCGGTTCATAAAATCGGATGCCGTAAATGGGTTTAATCTTTCGGGGGAGCCGCACAGTTTGATTCTCATTAATTCGCGCTCGGCACGTGCTCGTCCCGTGTATTGCCCACGCCTCAGATGTTTTCAGCTGCCCAACGCCCCGATCTCTTCACAAGAATGAATTTAATGATTAGAAAATAAATTTAGGGATGGGACTTTTTCATTGTGACCGAAACTGAACGAGATAAGGGCCCTGGCAATTGTTTGCTGTGTTTATTATATTTTATATAAATTTGCTGTGCTTTAATGAATTAATTAATTAATTTTTTTAGAAATGGAAATTCATTCTGTGTTTGTATTTCTTGTTAAGCTCATTGTGCTCTAGTGGGGAAGAATGCGTTTGTTTTTTACACTTATTTAAAATTTATTTTTTATTAGTTTTCCAATTATGGATAATTACTTATCCAAAATATAGAGATCAAACTTTCTTTTAGCTAAAGGTTTCTTGAAATTTTTCGTTGCCCTTTTATTTTTTTGCCCTGAATTCCAGAATTGGAAAACAAAGAAACGGGAAAATTAATTAATAATAAAAAAAATCGAATTCATCATAGTTATTTAACAAATTATAAAGAATATTCTTTTAAATAAAGCGTTTATCTTAACATTTTTTTTTCTTTATGTATACTGAAAGATCTGCAAGAAAAGTCTGGAAAAGTGCTCAATCAAGACTTTAAGAAGCTTTGCTTTAGCTCATTATCGCAAAATGCAGAAGTGATCGGGATATGGTGATTATTTGATGCATTTATTTTGCTTTTTATAAGCTTGATTAGCTCACATGTTTGTTTTCTTCTATAAATCTTACGCAGAGAAATTATCGAAATAGAAAAATTCAATCACGATATTTTAATAATCCTCCTCATTTTAGGCTGAAAAAAAAAAGCTTTATATGAAAAAAATATTTTTGGAATAATGTCTATGCGTCTGTCTGTCTGAGTGTATGTGAATACCATAACTTATAATCTGAGAAAAAATAGATGGATGATATTTTGTTTGCAGTCACAGTAATAAATTTGTAGATATGTCAAATGGAATAGACACTTTTCTGCATTCTATTTTTTTAACTATCTTGTGAAAATAATCAAAACAGAATCATACATAAAAAGATTATTTTAGATTGCACGTTTAGTTACAGAAAAAAATTCTGTGCAATTTTATTTGTCATGCTTATCGGGAAAAATATTAGATACCTTTATTGCGCGGACACCATCGTGGTTATTATTAAAAATGAAATGTTTAACAATGTTGTAGTATTGAAAAAATAGCTGGATAGTAAATTCTTTTATAATTAGCAGAAAATTTTTGGAATTTTAAAATGACGTGAAAGTCGTTTACTTCGGATAATAGGCTTTTCGACCAAGTTATCTGCAGTAAAGGAAAAATAAGGAAAAGAAAAGAAAGTGGCAATGTATGAGTGGAAACGTTAATTTTGAGATTTTAGAACTTTTAGAAGATATTTTCTAAGAAGATCTGAAACATTTTGTTGCATAGCATCTAGACAAAATTAAATTTCACCACAGGCTGTAAATGAAATCCTAATGTTTAGGTATACTAGAAAGTCGAGAGATAGATGCTCCCGTTTTCTTAACTAGGTCGTGAAACTGTCTTTCCGTGGGATATGTCGAAACCCATGAATATCACTTTCACTTTTAAAAAGAACGTAAATAACTAATGATTTATGATTAGTTATTAGGAACAGAGATTGAAAACCCAGCTTATAAATTATTATTGCTTTCTTCCTTATTGATATTTTATGCTACTGATATAAAATTACTATAGGTTAAGGAGCGAGAAAAAGTAAATTTATAGGAATGAGGATTTCCTGCTGTTAGGAAAGGTTCAGATAATTTTAGTGGATTTTTATTGATGACACTCGAGAGCGCATAACACATCGCGCATTAATTCTCATAACACATCACACATTCATTTTTAACCTCTTAAAAGTGATACATTTATAGCGAAATATACGAGGAAATTAATGAGAGAACACTCCGGATTTATTCTCTGTAGTGAAGAAATTCGAATTTGCGTTTATTTAAAGTACATCTTCCCATTGTTAGATTCATTCAAGAATTTGATATGGTTTTAAATTTTTGATATGAGCACCACATGCCAAATTTTAAACATTTGGCTTATTGCCTGTTTGAATTATCGTGTTCACACGTACTCAGATACATACACCGATTGTATCTCAAAAATGTTTATTTGAGAATCAGGGCTGTCTAAAAGGGCTATATCCATCGTATGCGAGTTTTGGCGTGAAAAAAAAACTATGCTTTGAAGCAAAAGAAAATAAACTATGCTTTGAAGCAAAAGAAAAATTTGGACTTTTCCCCCTAATCTGTAGGTATACTACTTTAATTTACTACCGCTTTATGTAAGGTATATATTTGCAAGACGTGTATTACAATATATATAGTTTTTTGTTTAATATCACAGGTTCTTTGTTTTATATTTCTCCTATGACACGTGCAATTTTTTTTCAAAAATGATCGTTTACCCGAAAATTCAATTATCCGAACACCCCATCCTTAATTGTTTTGCATAATCGATACTCTACTGTATATATTTATGCATATGTCGGCATATACTGTTATAAGGTAAAGTATTTCATGCCTATTTATTTTTCAGAAGATAAAAAAGACATATGGCTTTAATTATGCTTGCAATTTTCTTTGAAATTAAGGAATTGAATTTTGAATATTATTTAGCAACCACCGAGAGAAAAGAAAAACTTAATCATTGATATTAGTACCAGAATTAACATGAATAAATTATTTTAAAAATTTTAATTCATCCATTTGGTTTCAGCGCTTAAATTGCTTTTGGTTATTAGTTGCTTAACCAGGCCACGACCGCGGTGGCCTAAATGTAAGGTCCCGGCTTCGGAGTGTCCCAGGTTCGAAACCCAGTTCCACTAAAGTTCCGCCGTTTATATTTACCAGCTGCACGTTAAATCTGATGCCATGGGTCAAACGTCCTTCTGCTGGCGTGATGCGGAAGTCTGGAGAGCTCAGGTGTCGCCCTTGTCATCCGACCGCGGTTCAAAACTACGGGGTCCATCCTAAAATAGCCCCCGTGTTGCTTCCAAATGAAACGTTAATATAACTAAACTAAAACTTAACTAGGCCAACAATTTAAAAAAGTGGTAACGAAACCGAGTTGCTATAAGTTATCTTCCTTTTAGTTTAGTTAATCAGTTTACAACTCTTTAAAAATATCTTGAGTTAGAAATTTCTCATATTTGCAAGTCTTCGAATTTCAAATGAGGAAAGTTGTCAGTCAGTACTCTCGATACAGATAACTGGAGAGTAAATATTTATCTAGAGATATAGTTTTATATGTATTAGAGAGAGTATAGTTTTATATGTATTATTTATTTTTCGACCAAGATTTGAAGGCTCTGGAGTTTTATTCACTAAAAATATCTTTATAAATCTATTTTTGATATTATTTTATTATTATTATGAATTCATGGGGCTGATTTTTCTAATATTTTTAAAAATAAATGTTATCTTCATTTTATTTATTTATTTTAGCAGCACCATTGTAGTTTTTTATGTCTAAAAATTGCATGTCGGTTTTGATCATTTCATTTTTGCTCAAGAAATGAGCAAATGTTTCAACCTCTGAATACGCATGGAAATGTTACAACTGAATTAAATCTTTAATGGAACCGAAATTTCAATGTATTCTCACAAAGTACAAGTGTTCTAATCTCAAAAGCTTTGTTTGAATGCCTAAATAAATGTTAAACAAACGTGCATTTAAGACGATTTGAAATGATTTCTTAAGGACGTTTGAAAAGCAGTTGCTGCAGTTCAATATCTAAGCGGATTGATTGATTGAAAATCTGTTCCTACATTATGCGATAATATAAACATATTATATATAACTACTCAAACCTTCTGTTGATTTTCCAACGAGGCATCTCTTTGAACAACGACAACTTACCGTACGGCCGTGAAAAATTATTTCCTGCAGGAGGTATTTACAAAGATGTTTGCATAAAATAACGATAAGTATTGAATTTACTGAAAGTTGTAGAGTAAACATTACAGCATATGAAGTCCTCTTAGAGCAACAATAAAAAAGCGGGAATAATAATTCAAATAAAAACACCTCAGCATTGGGTTTCCTTAATTAGCTAATCATCTTCCAACTCTTGAACGCGAAGACAAAACAGAGCGGGAGAATTGTTTTGAAAGACGCTCGCGATCAAAATCGTGCCTTTTCGAGGAGGGAGGGGGATGAACAAGGAGATAGCGATAGTCCTCCCCCACCCCACCAATCATAAAAAAAGTAACGAAAAGATCTCCAAATCACGTTCGGTCGAAGGCGTATCCATTTATCCACGCATACTTCTCCCCACACAACAAGACGGGAGCGAGCGAAAAGACTTGGCATTGTGAAAGTGAGGGGGGAGGGCGAAAGATTTAAAGGGGGCGGAGGCGGTGCGATCGAAGACGGAGAGAACGAAACGAGCGGCACACAGTGACAATAGTTGACAAGCGCCCGCGACGCGCTCTGATTGGTCGGAGCGGCCCGCCGTACGCCCTAGAACAAAAGGAGAACGTTCTCAACGCAGTATATTGGAACGTTTTAAACGGGGGACCCCATTCGCCATTCTCCCGTTCGAAATTGGAAGGGGGAATTGATAGAACCAGGATAGAGTAGGAGAAGGTTCGTTCAGCCGATTAGAGAGACGCGAGGAGACAGAGTGGCCCACCGAAGTCCAGTCCCGTTCGCCTACTTCTACAGTGGCGGCAACAATCCCGAAGACCCTGCCGTCAGGATGTTGAACAACCTCCACGGTGGAGGCACCGCTCCCTTAGGTAAGCACCGCTCCTTACTCCCCTCGCCCACCCCTCTCTCACTCCTCATTGGCGGCGGAACACAATTAATTGAGTTATTTCGCCCTTTCATTAGCCCCTTCTGATTTGATAGGTTTGCTCCTTGATTAAATTTGTGAAACGGGATTAACTAGTTTGCCTCGGAGCCTATTCTCTCTCGCTCTCTTCCCCTAAATGCAATTTGCTACACTGCGCAGTTGCTCTCTTTCGCTCCGTCGCTCTGGCACGCGCGGCTCTTTTCTTTGCACCAAATAAACAACACCTCTGACACACGCCGCCGCCGTGCCGCTCGGACTTCAGCACTGCCCGCTCCTTCTGCTCTCGCTGCCTTCTTTTTCCTCTCTCTCTTCACACCCGCACTCGTCGGAGAGACCGCCAGTCCAACAACACGACGTTCCTGACCTATGACCTCCATCCATTAATTCGACAGAAGGTAATGTTCATTAGCAAGACTTCACACTGAAACTGCGACGGGAAAACACTGAAACTACGAAACGTTTCGTGGTGCTGAAGAATCCATTTTAGGAAGTCCACAATGCTCCATTAATGTTTTTGTCCTGCCGATGAATTCATATTATTAGTCCTCATCTTGGCTGTCGCAAGAAGTTTCAACTGAAAAAGTCGACAACACCAACGTGAATTTTGTAGCAATTTAAGTGTCAGATAAATCGCCTGTCATAGCAGGTATGATAGCTGGCTTTTTTTCCCTTAGTATTTCTCTTCATTGATTCTTGAATTAAATGACACTTGATTTGCCCTTTCAATAGAGGTTTGCATTGAAATAAAGATTTGGTAAATAAATATGTGAAGGATTTTTTATTGTAATTTTGACTGTACTTTTCAATGATTGAGATTTGTACCAATGATAAATCAATTAATCATATATAACTCTGAAGTAACATTTATTTTCTGTTTAATCCAGCTGATAAGTGCAAATGACTGTTAGTTTTTCTTTTATCCCGTTTATAATGGTTATTTTTATATAAAAACCTTTATTTTGGTTTCCTGTTTCTATTAGCATATAAAAGAGAAATTAATCGAAGTTTATTTCAAAAAGAAAAACAGAATAAGATAATATTACAATTCCACCCAAACATCATTATTCATCTCATCTATAAAAGTTTTTGTTTTTACATTAAATTCTATTCGTCATTTTACAAACGAAAAATTAAAATTTAGAAAAAAAATTAATTCTTTATAGTCTGTTTAAAAATGTAACTACTTTATTTATAAATCGTGCTTTTATTTAGAATTTCAATAAACTCTCAATCGCTTTAGTTACGTTGTCCTTTTTTATGTAAGAAAAAAAATAATTAAGTCTATTTCTAATATTTAAAATACCAAAAGTACATCAAAATATCAGTATGTTTTCATCAGAACTATTGACTCAGAACTATCACGAATTCATTGCTTTATCAAATGCATTGCTGGTAAAAATCACCAGAAAATTTAAATTTTTTTATTAAATTTTGCTGAGAAACATAAGAGAGCACATTTGTCTTAAGAAATGAATTTGATAATATTTTTGAAGTTCTAATAGAATATTTCGAATTCTAATTTCTCAGAATATTATTAATCTATACTCCTCTTTATAATATCAAATGTTGTAATTTAAATTCGCTTATTTTGATAAATAGCGAATCCTTCACGTAGGTTTTTCTTGAAATCAATAGGAATCTATTGAAACCTTTCAAATTCAGTTGCATGCTTTGCAATTCTGTTTCAAATACTCTTTTAAAGCAAAACTGACAATTAAATGTGTAAATACAAATTCAGTGCAAAATACAAATTCTATCTGTTATTTATATTTTTCTATGTTTTGACAGACTTTTTGCTATTGAGCTGTGTACTGTTGTGTTGTTTTAATTTTAAATTATAATGCAACTTCATCAAACAACGATAAAATATTAACCTTATTTGCATCATACAAAACATTATTCAAATATTAATATCACATGGATATAATGAAAAAAAATGATAGTCTCTTTTTAAAGTCGAGAGGAAATGCAAAGATAAAGAATAAAATTCCTGTCAATAAGTATAGCATACTAAACTATAAAAATATCAAAGTTTTTTTTCCCCTTTTATTCTTTATGTTGGCTTTTTACAATTGATGCTGAACTGTGAAAAATAAACTAACTATGAAAACATATCTTTATTATTATGTATAATTGCCCTGTTGTGTAGGAAATAATTTTCAGTTTATATAGAAAAAAATCATTTTTTTACAACTTCAAACAGAACATTAAATATTTGTTGAAATATCTTTAGGAAGACTGTGATATTTTCTTTCAAGTCACTTAAATGTAATCTTATCAAGCAGAAGTAATTCTACGAAATACGGAAAACTTAATTTGTGGGCAAAATTTACGGAAATAGAAATTGAATTTAATACTAATTTTCATATCTTGCTTTCCCACAGACAAAATAAATTTAAAAAAAGAGTGCACGTAAACTGGAGTAAACGACTTTTTCTTCCCCAAACAACTAAGAGATAATAGTTCCCTTTCTCCTTTATTCGCCATCTTTTGTCTCGCTCATTATATCTGAAATAATTTTCATATACTTAGAAGTGCATCCATTAAACATTACTTAACTGTTAATTAAATCTCACAGAAGAGCAAGAATAAAGCGTTTCATTCTTTTATGCCAGAGGGCAATTAAGATAGAGAGGCTGTTTCATCATACCACGTACTGTGATGTAGAATAGAAAATTATCTCAGTGCTATTATAACTCTTCGAATCATAAAAACAAGGTGATACTTAATAAAAAATACCTAGCCTTGCTTTCATTTTAAGCGATTACTGTTAAGTGTTAATGAATGAATAAAAATATAAAATATGATTATATACATGCAAAATATAAAATATGATTAAATGAGAGAATTGTTTTGCTGGTAAAATAAAGAAAAGAATCAATAGTATGAAATTTATATACTTGTTATTCAGCGAATAACTTGACTTTCATTAGGAATAGGCTTAATAATTTAATAGGTTTTATCTATAAATATTTTCATTAATTAACACAAGTGCAAACCTGTTTCAATTCGGTAGGTGATGTGTAAATATAATGTAAAATACATAAAATTGTTTACTGAAAGCAAATGAGATTTTGAGATTATTTGAGATTTATCTTTTTGTGAGGCATGGGAAGAAATGAACGTATGAAAAGTATATCTTCACAAATACATGAACTATAATTTCCGTTTAAGATAAAATATGCGTATGAAAAGTGTATTTTCACACTATATGAAATATACTCTACATTTAAGGTAAATGTAAGAAAAATGTATCTTCAAAATTGTATAAAATACGTTTATGCATTTAAGATTAGTTCAGCACAAAAGCATTAAGTCAATACAAATAAAAGCATAAGAATTAATCATTAATAAAATGAAATATCTGAATATGCAGCAGATTGATAGACATGCTCCTTTCTTTATCCCTCATGAGAAATTTTTGTCTGTTTCCTTTTTCATAGATCCACACAAATTTTCGTTATGGAGTCTGTAATCTAATTTCTTAAGATAAATCATTTCAGTTTTCTCGATTCAGTCAGTTTTTATTAATTTTTGAATTGTATGGAAATTCTATGTACCTTTGCAAAGCAATTGTTTGAACCTTGAAATTCTTGAAATTTTCTTTTACGTGACAATTCTTATTAATTTTATCTAGCGTAAATTTTTTAAGTGATATGAAGCATGTTTCTATCTTAAAATCTCAAATTCGGATGAAATTATATCATTAATTTTTACGATAGTAATTACTAATATAATAGCCAGATCTGTCTCTCACTGATCCAGTAACGCTCTAACGTCAGCAACGCTAAAATTCGTGCCATAGCACTGCGAGACGTTAAACAGCATTATTTCATTGTTAGAGCACCTAAATTTCAGTAATTTTAAATTAAAAAGTAATTGTCGTTCTAATTTCAAATTTAATAGCTCTAAAATAGTGAAATAAAATTTGCTATCGATTGATATAAAATTTATCTCGCTATATTCAATAATTCCCGAGAAATTTTAAATTATATTAATCATATATTTCAAATTAATTTCCGTTTTTTAATAGAAAGTAGTAAATCACGCCAGTGACATATAATGCGCGTGATATAGTTTGGATGCCACGATGCATCTGATTAGTTATTGCAATCGTGATCATATAATTTGATAATATTTTTTGGCAACGTTAAAATTTACACAAAGACATCTGGAGTACAAGGAAAATTGTTAAACAACGAAAAATACTTCACACGGAATACTGTTTACCAAGAGATTTTTTGAATAAAGAAATACGTAAATAAAAATATTTCCTGTCATAAAACATGTTTATTTTATTTGTTTTCAATCAATGCATATATCGTTGCATATGTATCTATTTAAACACGTCAAATTTCACGGGAAATATCTCGAATGAAGTGGCAATTTGTATCCCTCATACCATGACGGATGATTTTCTAGTATTTTGATAAGTTCCTGCAGAAATATTTTATGCAATGTAGAAGTCATTCTTTAAAAGTACTTGATTATGAATTGCGAATGAAATGTTTTTCTTTCTTGATCTGAACTTTTTAAAAATCTTTTCTTAATATTTTATCTAAAAATCACCTAAAATTCGTTATTTGCAATAGAATGTCTGCATTTCCGACTTTGAATCTTTTAAAAATATATTTGAAAATTATCCACTATTTATGTTTTTAATATATATATTATTTAACCATAAAATTTTGGGTCTAAAAGCACAAGTGACATAAAATACTTCGAGAAATTAAAAAGCATAAAAAAAAGTGTTTCAATTTTGTAAGTTTGAAATTTCTCTGTTAACCACTTTTAAAATTGTGAAACATGAAATTAGTAGATTTACACAATAATTACAAAAACCTTCATGACAAATTATTCTATAAAATCTTGAGTTCATTAAAATAGTTAACAAAAATCTTGAACTATATAAGCTATTCAAAAGACAGAATGTTTTTAATATGTTTTAAGATTTCACTGGTCATAATATATCGCTGCTGTTTAGAACCTCAATGGGCATTTAAGTTTTAGAACTGCTGTTGTTTCAAAAGTAGGAAATACAGTTAAATTTCGTGGATTTTTTTATTGGTTTAATCTGCTGAGCTTCATGTATTTAGAGCAGAGTAATCATGTATTCTAAATTAAAAGCAAAAGAAAATAGCATTTCTCTAGAGTTCATTTACCCGAACTAGCAGAAACGCCCCTGTAATTTTTTCGAATGCAAATTATATCTAAATAAATTTTTCATGTTGATAAAAGGCAAAGTGAAAAATAACATATAATACATATTGGTTATTACCATTGTTTCAGAACAATCCAATTGTCCCCTTATTTTCAGAGTTCGAATTTCTTTTTTGCGTCAACATTCGCTAGCTCACTTTATATTAAATATTACACTCTGAGACTTTTATAGCTTTTGTAGTTTTTTCAAAGTTGAAATAAATTTCAATAACTGATTACAATTTCACTATTGCAATGAAAATGCTTGCGATCAAAATCCATGTAAGTAAAATGTAAGCAAACTGTAGAAATTTTTTAAGGAAATTATGAATACGATTTTATAATTAATTGTAAATGAATGAATTCGACTCGATGATATGCTCACCTGATTTAATACTCTTTTTAAAGTGTTTACTATTTCTGAACAATAGGAGTATTTATATTTTAGTGCTTATTCTTTCAAGTTCAAAATTAGAATATGATTTAAATTTCCTTGTTTGAAAACAAATGTTCTTTATTAATTTAAAATTAAAAGCTGTTAAAAAAACACTTACCGAAATTAATAGCCATTACACTTAACTCTATATTAATCTACTATAGACCATTTTCTTATCATCAAGCTGTACAATAAAAGCATAATACAGAATGGAAATCATCACTCTATGGAAATTCGAAATTTTTATAAGCAAAAAGGTAAATAACAAGAAAAAAAATCTATGGTCTTAAGAATGAAAAAATATTCACATCTGTTCTTCAGAAAAGAACCGTGTTGTTGATTTCTATAACACCATACAGATAAATGTGTTTGCAATTAGCTTTAAAAGCCGAACAAACACGTGCTCGCAAAATTTCCCTTAATCTGGGCTAAATCCAAAAAAAAAAATGTTCTCAATTTCACCGCTTTAAATGATTTTCAGTGTGATTTTCTCCGTCTGAAAAAGTGAAATATATACAGTGCGGTGACATTCGATTTAATTGAGAAAAACTTGAAGAAAATCTAAGCAAAAAATTTAAATTAATTTACAATTTTTTTCTTTCAAAATATCACGGTGTAATTTTTGATCAATCAAGACCCAAGAAATTAATACTAGACCCGACTAGATCAGGTCTCTAAAACCCGATTTAAGCTTCTTTATAATTTGAGGGTCATTTTAAATGTTTGAATTTTTTATGATGCAATTTAATTTGAAAAAATTCTATTATTACCCAGTAAAAGTAACTGTAACTTACAGTGTTGGCTTTATCATATGAATTCAAAAGAAAGTTTTTATCAACCTTAGACGTTGATTAATTGATTTCCTTTACCCTGGTGAAAAACAATTGATTATATTTATTTATTTATACTTAAACTTTCACAGTGTTTCAGATTTAGTCGAATCTGACAATTTAATCATATATATATATACACAACAGTTTAAAATAATGTAAGGTACATAATAGAACTCAAATTGATTAATTGTGTAGAGAAAAGAACAATAATAAATCACAGTTAGAAATAGATAATGCTATAATATGTGCCTTATTTTACGAGAAATCCAAAATAAATAAAGATAAGTAGGTGAAACGGAATGTAATAATTACTAAACCCCTTTTAGATTCAAAAAAGATATGTATTCTGCTCCATAAATTATGGCACATTTTCTGATCCGCAATCCATTTTTAGATCATATGCAAAAGGATATTTCTAGTCATATTTTCTTTATCATGTTTCCGAAGATGACTTTCAAAGTTTTATGTCTTTATAAATACAGAACCATCAGGGATAAGCCTTTCACAGAAAAGACGCCATTGATTATTTAGTCCCTTGAAGCAGTTATTTCTATAGATTTTTTTATTCAGTTTCATATATATTTGTAAGTCAAATACTGATAATTTTATTTTTACTCGTCTTGCTTAGCATTTTTCTTACATATATGCATAGCAGAGTTTGAGTTTTCTATTTCACATTATAATTCAAAATTTGTAATTTTTTTCTGCAATTTTTTAATTTCTCAATTTCTTAGCTTTACCCTGAAGTATTATATTTTTAACAATTCTAAGTGAACATTTTTTCGAAATTTTTGCTTGTGATTGTTATTTTATTATTTCGCAATATAGATGGAGAAATAAATTGCTGAAAAAAAGGTTAGAAAGAAATGACTTTTGTATAACTTACTTCATCAGTGAAAAATGAAGTTATTTTTTATTTCTTGTATTTGAAATATCTTCCACTCTAAGTTTTAACTTAATTTTCTTCCCAAATCGGTATTCATAATACTTAATGAGCTTGTTTTGTATTATGAAATTTGTCAAAAGAATTAAAAACAATTGCTTGAAAGTGCTTTCCTTTCTTCGGTGTGTCAGTTGGTAATTTAAATGTTTCTGGAGATTATTCGTTAAATTAAATAAACAAAATATTTCACAAAAACAAACATGAATTGAATATTTTTCTTTAATGATTAACTTGTATTCAGTATGAAGATTTTTTTTAAAAATGATTAAATCGTATTATTGTTGGGGTTTTTTTTATATTGAGTTGCTTTTTTACTTTGTATGGTATTGGCAACATGTGGAAATCGGACATACAGTTACAATGCCGTTTGATTCCGAGCGAAGTAGACAAATTATTTTATTCGATTATTTTGCAGATTTTACCAAGATATTGCAAAAAATATGTTACCATCATATAGAATTTCAAATATTGTTGTCAACTTTTTGGAAAAAAAAGATTTTTTAAATAAACTTCTCTTGAAAATGGAAGAAATGCAAAATAAAAGCTTACTTCTAAAATATTTGTTGCTTAAATTTATACTAAAATGGAATTTTATCCCTTAATTATCCTCTCTATACCAAAACACCTCAAATTTTAGCACTTAGTCTCTTGCTGGAGCAAGCAACATAAACTTTATCACTGTTTAGGTTAAGTGTGCTAACTCTTAAATTAAAGCAGAAACTTCATACTTTGGAAGAAAACATTAGGTATTTTATACAATACTTGAATTCATACATTGTCTGTAACACATATACTAAACATTATTACTTAAAGTTTATTTATTTTTAGCGAGAAAAGATTTTAACAGAAAAAATGGATTTCTTTAAGGAATGCAGTTACTTTTTGGCAATGATGTTATCGAGAATAACGTATTTTAATAAGAAATTGAGATACAATATTTAAGAAACATATCTGCACCCTTTTTCTTTAAAACATCTCTGAGGTTTTTTCAATCAATATTAATGAATTGTTTATTTTTTAGAAGTTTCAATTTTAAAATTTTGTGCACATAAATAACTTGATTATAGAAACGAAACATCCAGAAATTCGAAAACGTGTGAAATAATTCAAAGTTATTTATTATTAAGGAGCAAATGTTATTCATTGCAAATCAACACTTTTGGAAAGGTTTGATAAGAAAGTCCGTTTTCCCCCTAGTTTTTCTAATGACAATTTTTCCCTCTAGATATCTTTAACGGTACTCTAAATGACTATTTTTTATTAAATAATTTCTTAGAGCATAAATTCAAGCATTTAACGAAAACTGTAATAAATTTAACTGATTGTCTATAACAGAATCAATTATCCGAATCTTTTTTTAAAATAAGAAATTATTTTTATTTTTGAACTTTATATCTGAGCTCTTTAACTCTACTGCTGGTTTTCCATATGATTAAGTAAAATTGACGAAATGAAATTATAATTTAGTTATTTTATAAACATTCGTTGAACGCCCCCTTTCATTCGTTGTTATTTATTTGTTTGTTACGACAAGGGATTATTTATTTCAGAAATGATTTCCGTTCAAAAATTAAATAATAATTTTCCAAACAGAAGGAAAATGTTTCTGTTTTTATTTGTCCTTGACAAACAAATTGAAAAATTCTGAACAATGTTTTTTCTTATATGCATAACTTTTGTTTTGATTTTAAACATGCTACAGACTCCTAATGATATAGAAAGCAGCCTATAGCATATGAATTTCTACAAAATTTGCTACTTTGTAGTTGAAGTTTCTCTATTAACCATTGTTTGTAGCCGGAATATATATTATTGCCAATTCATATGATGTCATAGTCATTTCAGAAGTGCAACTGCTCATTACATATGATATCTATCTGCGCAGTTGTCTTAAGCTATGATGCGATACCAATATTTCCTTTCTTTTTACAAGATACTCAGTAGATTTTAGAATTGAATTCGCGTGGCGTATTTCACGTGCATGACGTGAGCATGAGTCGACTAAATACCCTTTCATTTCAATAATTTGTTTCTTTTTCTTTCTGTCCTTCATTAATTTAAACTTCATAAGGATTCTTAAAACAATTATACTTAAAACTCGACTCTTTTCAAGCCTTATAACCTTAGGGTAGTTAGGGTGGTGTGAATTGAAATAAATAAATAAGTTAACAATTAATTAAATAATTGAATAAGTAAATAAATAATTGACAGTTTCCATTCCAACTGTTCTATACTTTGAAATTACTCGAAAACTGTAGCATTGATAAAAGTTTCTTACATAAATATTATGATATTGACATATCTTGTTTTATAGAACTACCAGGAATTGAAAACCTACTCGTTGCTGCTCCACATTCTTAATAAATTCTGTAAAAACATTTATTAAAACAAAAGTAATGCGCTTGTTGACAATAAAAAAAAGCATTTTAATTTATAAAACTGAGAAAGATTTTTGATAGATTAATTTCAAACAGTCACAGCTAAAATTCATCAAGTCAAAAGAAAAAAGAAAATTTATTTAACTTGTTCTTGTTGGTTTAAAATGTCGTATCTGTAACAAGAAAATTATGCATGACAGTATGTCGTCAATATAAAGAACACGCTGCACATATATTGATATGTACATTTTTTTCTGTTACAGAGATGACATAAAAAAAAGAGCACATTGACTAAAAACTTGGTATCCATTTGACAAAAAAAATCCTTGAATAAATAAATTATAAGTTCACTTGAATAATTTAATTTAAATAATAATGTTTCCCCAACTTTTACTTATTCTTGAAAAGTATGAGAGAGAATTAATACCGTTTATTTAATACCGTTTCGAACTGCAAGTATTTAAGTTTTTAAAAAAATGAAAACACTATTTTTCAATATTTATAAAACCTACTTCGGGGATAGAAAAGTAAAATTTTGAAAATTATTTGAACATTTTTTGTACTTTTGTAAATTTCTTTTTAGCTTTTTGAAACTTATTGACTTTATTTCATGTTGCAACTGGATTTAGCAAATGTAAATAATTGGAAGTGCTTTCCCCTCTACTTTCTCGTATACTTCCACAGTTAGTTGCATTTTGTGTTTAGCTTCGCCGTATAAAGCAGAATTCAGTATGCATTTCAGAACATTATCTCATCTCGTTGAAGTGTTTGGTTATTAAACTTGATATACTATTAAACTTGATACAAATCTACAATTTGGATGTAAAGGTCACATGCCAAATTTCATTCATATAGTTTACTACATTTTTAAGTTATGGCGTTCACATTCACGCTAATAGATAAACAACCAAATATAATTCCCCAAATTATTTTTTTTCTGACACAAGGGAGATATAAAATGTGAAGATTCATCACAATATCGATATCGATTTTTTCTTATACTGGCGATTACAATACTGTAACTATGTATGTATGCTTCTTATATGAGAGAATAAAAAGGCATCTTTAATTTTATTGTTCCTTTCTTTAATATGGGATAAGAATAATTTTCTTCTTAATTGGAACAAGTGATGAATTCATGTCTGTGTAAATTAATTCCATATATTATTGCTTAAGGCATAATTCTGTATATTCATTGAAGAATTACGCAGTTGTTTTCTACGGAATGTAATTTGTATTTGATGTTTCCTGTAATATTTGGTTAAATATAATTTTAATTCATATTCGGTTCGACTTGATTTTTCTTCTTGGACTGCCAAGTCTTTTAACTTGTTTATAACACTTAAAATGATTGAAAGGATTGAAACAACAATTGGAATCAATGAATACTGTTAGCCAGCAGAGAGATCAACTGTGAATAATCGTTAGTTAATCTTGTCTTTAAAACTCCAAACAGTTAACTTAAATCTAATTTAAAAAATCAAATTGACTTAAATATATTTTAGGTAATCATGAGCCAACATGAATTTAGGTGAACGCGTGATGTGATTGTGAAGTTGTAAACGATATTGTGCACACTCGACGAAAAATTTTGAAAATCTCTGATACTGTGAAATTTCTGTTTAAATGGTGATCATTGAATTGTAAGTGGTCTCTGAAATTTGTCCATCCGTCGGCAAACATCTAAATTTCATCATGTGTCATCCATTTGTTCAGTTCTGTTGCATTCCCGTTTTGGAAAATATATTTGAGAGAAACTACTCTCACTTGGCTTGTATCTAGAGGGAAATCATAAAAGAAGATTTATCAACTTAATTTTGAAAAGAATTTGCAAAAAGTTTCATGATATATATGAATATAAAATTAATATTGCTTAAATAAAATCTGTTAGAAGCAAAAGATTCCCAATTTCCTCTAAGTGTCCACTTAGAAGGCATTCCTACTTTCCTTTAACTTGAAGGCATATTTCTTAATTAGATATCCATGCATTTCTGTAGAAGCCATAAATCCTCTACTCAAACCAACATCATGTTGGAAAATAATAATAAGTCTTTTAAAGCAACTTATTTTTTTCCTTATAAAAGAGATATTATATATACAGTCCGTCAAAAAAGTATCAGAACGCTGTTCTTTATTCCGAGACCAATTATCGGACAATAAAGCTATAAATGCCTGCCGCCATAGAAATGTGTCCTCTATAAGTGTATATAAATTTTTTTCATACAAGGGGTCGTCTTCATATTTAGTTTTACACAAACTCAATATTTTCAAATGACAACACATAATTCTGAATACATATCCAGATTCTCCAGATTAAAATAGGTCAAATACATATAAAATGTAACAATTTTGAGTAAACGGTTTATGAGTTATGAGGAACTGAAATTTGGGATTCCTAATGTTAAATAGTCAGTCCCGTCTGTTCAGGCCTGTCTGAACGCTTTTGGTTATTGCTGCATATCTTAAAAACTACTTGACGGAAATGGTTGAAATTTTGAACTGTAAGGTTTTAGGTCATGCTCCTTCGATTGGCATTAAAATTGTTTTAGTTTCCATTCAAAAAGTTTTAAATTTTAAATTTAAAAATTAATAAAAATTAGGAAACAACTTTCACTCAATTCATCTATCACTCATCGGTAGAATGGCCCTGAATATGGTTGAGAAAGCCGAACATGCTGGACGCCCGTGTGAACCAGTGGGTACGAAAAGTGAGGCGGCAAAAAAATCCTAGTCATCTAAAAGACCCGGGAGTATAGGAGGTAGACAATAAAATTTAAAAATTAGTTAGTTTTCCTGAACACTATTGCCCTTTTGTAATTCCTAGTTTCAGGCTGTAATTTCTAGTTTCTAATATCAAATTTGATGAGTTATCACTTGAGAAAATTCAAGTTTGTCGGCAGGACTGTATTCTTAAGCCTAACAAAAATTTTAATAAAAAATTACTTATAGTGCAATATACAAAAATTTGCAATCTTTTTCATGCCTCATAAATTTAAAATGGCAGGAAAGCATGGGATTAGATGCTTGAAGAAAGGACGAAAATCATTTCAATCTACCTCACACACAATAAAAACAAACAAACTTGCAATCAAATATTTGTTGCCACACTTTATAAAAATATTATTTTGAAGCAGGTGCAATAAAATATTTTAGAAATGCAATGAATATTAAAGTGAAAATTCTGCTTCGGAGTTAATTTCCCAAGAAAACAATTTATACTATCACAACCGTAACAATTTCAAAAGCGCGCGAATAAAAGATTTGCTGAAATAATGAGATGGTTTGAATTTTATTTGCAACAATAGAAACTTTGCTACAATTCATGTTTTAAAACATTTTGAAACATTATTTGAAATTGAACAAAATGTCGCATGGAAATAAGATCGGTGTTATTGAAAAGCTAATTTTTTTTATCCTTAAGATGATGTAAAAATTGTTTTTTTGCGATAATAGAATCCGAAGTTATTTCGGAAAAACGATAAAATTTAAGGTAATTTGTAAACAATTTAAATTCTAATTAAAATTTCGAAAAATCGTTTCTTAGTGAGCACCTACTCCCCAAGAAGCAACCGCCTACCAAATTTCAAGTTTCTACCGCCAGTGAGAGTGTGTGGTTTGGGAGATTTCGTGATGAGTGAGTCATGGTATTTGCCTTTTATATATAATAATAAATACTTTAAAAACTAAATTCAAACACTCAAATCGTGTCCCCGGTTAAATAAAAGACAAAAATTCAACTTCACTGGAAAAAAATGTTCCTTTTTTTTGTGAACGAATATTTAAAGTTAGCTCTATGAAGCGTTAAAAAGGTATTGCCTAGAGACCTGGAACATGGGCGTCAAACCACTGCTCAAGACAGCAAAAAACATCATAATGAGTCTGAAATGGCTGCAAAGTTAAAATACCCTGGATTCGATGGACGTTCTGGAAGCCCAAATATTTTACTGAGCTAAAATGTACTTGGCATCAGTAATTTCAATCTTCAAGGCAGTTATCAGCATCTCTCAGTAATTTTTTTGACAATAAGGTTATGTTCTATTCAGTTTTCTCATTAGATAACACCAAACATCGTAACTCAATGAAAAATAATAACTAAATGAAAAATAATTGTAAAACGATTTAAGAAAATGGTTTTTTTTTCTAAATTTTTGGGGAAAGACTTCAATATAAAAAAATAGTAAACTTAATAGATGTCTCCCAACCAATGGAAACATTTTTAGTAGATTCGATGATTACATCTTATATTTAATAATTAAATATCTTTAATTTCACATGACGATTCGAAACTAAACATGGATGGATTCTTTTGTAGGTAAAAGCACACTTAAACATGGACAGGCATGATCGAAATGTTAAAATAAATTTTATTCGTCTTTAATTAATTTATAAATTAATAATTAATAAAATGAATATATTTATAATTAATAAAATTATAAATTTGATCCCTATCTCAATAAACTAAGTGTTGGTGTAAATTGTTTTTTCCTATAGGAAAATGAAGATTGGTGTTTCTGCATCGGTTGAAGTTCGACAAACGTCTATAATCAATTTCAGCCTTCTCTTTCCTAGGCTCGAAGGACGATTCCGGCCTGATCAAAAGCAACGGCGGGGGCGAGGCGGGGAGCGGGACGCTGCAGGTCCTGGACGGGCTGCACGGGTCCACGAACCCCGCGGTCCATGGGCCCGGGCCCAACGAGGGGACCAGCAACGACAAACCCGTCAAACAGAAGAGGCACCGGACGAGGTTCACGCCCGCACAGCTCCAGGAGCTCGAAAGGAGCTTCTCCAAAACACATTACCCAGACATTTTCATGAGGGAAGAGCTGGCCATGCGTATAGGGCTCACAGAATCTAGGGTGCAGGTAAGCCATTCTTCTCTCTTTGTCATTGCAGTTTATTGAGATGATTGTAGCAATCATTGAGCACGATGTGATCGAGAAACGTCCTTATGTGTCTGCTCTTCAGATTTCCTTGTTTTGATAACTAATGTTTTGCAGCTGAAAGGGTAAAGGGGATCAGCATTGCGCTCAGATTCAATATTATTTTAGTAGTTTCGAGTGATCCAAAGCGCAGTTTCAAACTGAAAACTTCCGTCAAATTGAAGTTAATTTGATTCTCTTGTCCTTTATTTCTAAATTACATTTGAGTGTAAAAAGAAGAACAGAAATAGAAAAGAAAATAATACTTAAGAAAAGCATTAATGGCCTTATAAGCAATTCACAGTATGTTTACTTGACAGTAGAATTGGTTTATCACAGACTTCAAATGTTGAGAATTTTTATTATTTTTAGGAACGGGAGTAAGTATTTACAATCACATTACGCAAGATATAATTTTCTTAGATACTCAGGGTGATACTAACCCAGAATGGCGAATTATTAAATCTAACTAATCACAAAGGTCATATTACAAAATAAAAGTCATTAATTGTTTCGAACATGAAAGCGGAAACAGGTAGTAAGCAGATCAGAACAGAATTTATATGATTATATATAAGTATATTATAGAATTTATAGAATTTATATAAGTATATGCAACGGTAGAAAGGAATAAGAAATAAAACACCCATATTTTTGTTTCTTTTCCTGTGGCGTTTACTTCAATTCAATTTTTCCAAAATTCAATTCTACAATTCAATTAAATGTTTTCAAACAAAATCAACATCATAGGATTTTATTGTATGCAAACAATCAATGATTTAAAAAAAGTTTTATAAAATTATTATTTAAAAAAGAAAGTAAAATTAAAACTGGAACAAGTGTTTAATGTTTTGCTTTTCTCGAAAGCGCGGGCAAATTATTTTAATCTGGCTTCTTTCTACAAGGGTAAGTTTTTTTTTATTTTACCTTATGAAAGCTTATTAATTAAGCTTGATGGCTAATATTTTGTTGGTCTTATTAGCGTATTTAATGTTTTTCCTTTTTCTTTTGATGTTTGTACTTGTGGATTTGCTTCCTGGTTTCTCTTTTTTTAAAAAATAGGCCTGCTTCTACAGAAAATTCCCTAAATATTCTTTTGAATCCATTTCGAATAGTTTCTAGCCCTTGAAAAAGTGAACTAGAATGGATTCCTTGTTTTTGTTGTCTGCTTTTCGTTTACTTCAAATTACTATTGGATTGCTTGTATTACTTTCTTTTTTTAATTTTGGCTTTATTGGTATATCTGTCTATAGGATTTTATTGAATGTATTTGTGAGAAATATGTGGAAAAGGATTGGAAAAGTTCCATTTCATATTTTCTATCCATTAAATAAATTATTTTGAAGCTATAAATAAAAATACGATAAGGCATTTCTTCGAAACAAAAATTAACAGAGGAAAGTTTTTGAAATTCTCAACTTTTTATATTACGAAGGATTGTTCGAGAGGCAAAATATAGATAGTATCGATTGTGTCTTTTATCAAAAGGCTTGTTTCATAAATAAATGCCGTTGTTTATTGATCTCTTAACACTTAAATAGTAAAAAATACTAATTTTTTACCAGTGTGTTTTCTGAAAAGGTCAAAAACTTAGAGACGTAGTGTAGTCATATCAGTTATAAGGAATAGTGATAAAACATGAAAATGTCTAGAATTGAAATATAACGAAGAATAGGAGTAGTAGGCCTTTTATGGCTGATTTCCATGCAAACACGTAAAAAATATACAGATATAAAATTACAACCAAATAAATCTCAGTAAAATTATAATTTGCATTTCATAAATAGAAACAGCATAAATCGAATGGCACATAAAAAAAGCATCCCTTAATTTGCATTTCCAAAGGTGAAAATTTTTTACAGTTTGAAAATAAACTCCTAACCTCCGAATCAGTATATTTTTACTCAAAGGATAAATTGTTGAAAGCAGATTCCAAGTTTAGAATATGCATTTTTTCATTATTTTTTTTCTTATCACAGAATTATGTACTATACATCTGTAGGTTAATCAAACGACCATCAACGATTGTTATACTCACTGAAGATCTCCTGCGATCACTAATTTAAACATAGTTGATATATTTTTCTGAATAAAAAACTAAGCTTTCACAGGCAAACTCCAAATTTATAATGCTAAACTTCTTGTTAAACAATTTTTTTAAAACTTTTTAGAATATTTATAAGAGACTAGCTATTATGCCCGTCGTTGCTAGGGCTTAAACACTTTTATCTATAATTATAAAAGGCAATGTTTGTGTGTGTGCGTGTGTGTTTGTCTGCGATGTCCAGACGAATCTATCGCACTTACAGCCATGAAATTTGGCACACAGGTAGTCCTAATAGAGACTCAATGCACCTCGAAGCCGAAATTTAAAATTTTAATCTTGGAATTTTTTTATTTAATGTTTTGTGTTGTTTTGGTTGATTTTTCGCACTAATTTCTCAATAGAATGGTTTCGAATAATTGTACGACAAAAGTAGATAGACCATCGGAAAGAGCACGCGATTTCCGTTCTAATGAAGTTAGTATTGAATTTCTTACGTAATTTACTGAATTTTGAGAATTTTTTTAAAAATAGTCAGTTTTGCCATCTAAATGTTAGTTTGTTTTTAAATTTGTTGCATCCGACTTTCTAATAACACTATTTTTTTCAATTTTTTTCAGCTTATAACTAGAACGGTTCTGTCAGATTTAAAACAAGAACGGTTAAAATATCTTTTCCCGTTTTTTTTTAAATTAATTTCTTTCTGGGCCGTTGAGAGTCATTTTTCTGGATCGAGTTCCTCGCGCGGCACTTCTTCGGAACATTGATGCCAATTTTGATTGGCGGATGCGCAGGATACGTCATGACCTTCACCTGAATGAATTACTTCGATTATTATTTTCGGATTTGATTTATATTTTGCTTGCTGTATAATAATCATTTTCACGTTCTAATTTTGTAATATTGTTTTGGATTAACGTACTCTGTACTGTAGCGCGAAAAAAAAAATAAGCAGGAAAATCAAAAAATGTGTATCTTTTGTTTTGATTTTGTTTTCAAAACTTTTTCATGTCATTGTGGGCGGTTTTTTCTCTCATTTTGTTAAAGTCCTGATTCCACGGGCAACGCCGTGCGCGTACTGCTAGTGTCTAATATTTTTAATGAAAAAACAATTTTGTGTAGAATATTATAATACAAAAATTCCTTTATCGTCTGAAACGTTTCTACTTAAAATTTCGTTCATAAATAGTGAAGTATAAGAAGGATTTTTACGAATGTTTTGGACCAATTAATTAAATAGTTAACTTTTAATTAATAAAAAGCGTCAAAATAAACCAGATCAATAGTTGTTCCCGATATAAATTATGAATCGTCTACTTTTAAACTTTTCTTTAGTATTCTTCCAAAATTTTGTTTATATGTTCTAGCAACAGCTCTTCATACGTATTCTTGTTCTTTAACAATAAAAAATACATTGCTACAAATTGTAAATTTTATACACAATTGATTTTTTTAATTATTGAAATGAGAGTAACAATTTTGAACGCAAATGGAATTTGTGTCACTGAAAAGGTATTTTTTAAACTTTAATATAGTATAAAAATAGTTATTGTGTCGTAACACTTTCCAAATATATCACAAAAAACGCAAAATCTTGCTGAATTTTTAATTAAAAAATTTAACTAACTTTTGGGCCTTTTAAAGTTGACAGTGATCTTTCGCTTCTTATAAAAATATTTACAGAAATAAGAAGAAATTTGTTCCAAGTCTCACCGTTGCCTAGCAACGAAGTATCATTAAATTTGCTTTATTTAAGAATCGTCTGCTATAATAATTTATTTATTAAATTTTCAAAAAATAATAAAAGTTGAAGGAAAAATTTTACAAATATAAAATTGGTATCATTGAAAAGGTAAAAGTTTGAACTTTAAAATGGTATATAAATATTTTTTTGTGTGATAATTTACTCCAAAGTTAATACAGAAAAACGGTTTCGGTTAATTTCTAATTAACTTAATGTTTTATTAACTTTCGGACTTCGAAAACTTGACAATAATCTTTCTATTGTCTTAAATAATAAGTGTGCAAAGTTTGGTTGAAATTGCTGCAGTAGTTTAGGAGGAGATGTGGAACATACACACATACATGCCCACAATGATTTTATTTATATTAAGATTTCATCAAGCTGAAATTCGAAACGAACTCCTCTCTAACATTTACCATTGTCTAGCTACGTTTTCGACTATGCACAACAATGTTACAATTAATATAATACACTACCATATTAATCGATTGATGTTAATAGGGGACTTCTGCATTCTCTGCCGAAATCGCATTTTTATTTTCATTTTTAATTTGATGAAAGTAAATGCATATTTGGTGTAGAAACGGCGCTTCTACCATTCACAACCACGTTTTGATACAGCATCAAAGTTCCCATGTGATGTTAGAAGGATACTTCTTCGCAGAAGAGCCCTTTTAACATCATTATAGCAGTTCAATGCTAGATATCAGAAGTCCCCTTTAATCGATTCATACGGGCCCTAACTGTTCATACTTAGTTTATCCAACATTATACTGAATACCAAAATAAGACTGAAATCTGGAGGCCACTTCATGAGCATTTGAGAAAAAGAGACTTTCTGCCGGGAGAGATGAAGGCGAGAATACACTACTTGGATAATCCTTAACAATATAAATATTTTAATTTCAGTAGTTTTTTGATTAATTGAATAGCACAATCGACTGATGATTCAACATTCTTAATAGAAGTTTCTTAGGAGCATCTACTAAACTGTGCAAAATATCAATGGAGATATAACTGGCATTATAATGGTCATAGATGTAGTATTAGAGATTTTTATTCTTTTTAACTTCCCTTAAAAAAATCTAAAAATTTATATCCATTTTAATTTCTGCAGTGCGTTCTTTAGATTGAGGTTGATATTTTTTGGGGAGGAAGGGGACCTTCACTAACTATCTGATGAAAAATAGAAATTTTAAAGCAATAATTGGGAGACAAGTCTTCTCTCAATCAGCTGCAAATTTTTCACTTAACTAAAATACAAATTTACTTTCAAAAAAAGTTATTTAAGTCCGGTAGATAATTTAAATTTAAAAAAGGCTTGAAAATCGAGGGAACGAAATGTTTCATACAAATCTCTTGATCTTAATAAAACTGAAAGACTCTTTGATTTTTTGCAGTGATATGTCAAACGAGTTACTGAATGTCGATCAGAAGCTTTTATGCTCTCTGGTAATTGATATTGTAAGCCTGATTTGAACCCACCCTCTCTTGTTGCAGTAGCTATATCTTCAACATTCTCTATCACAAATATTATTGGGAGAGTAAATTGTACCGAATTACATTGAATGACATATTGTTTATGTTTTTTCATGATTTATTTTACCATTTTGCAATGAAATTAGAAAGAAAATTTACTCCATAGATTATTTTAAACAAAGAGATAATGATAATTTTAAATAAATAGAGGGTTTATTCAAACTAAAACAATACTTCTGACCTCCCTCAGACCGGGCTTTTCTTTCATATGATCTTATTTGCGAATCAAATATAAAAAACACACAAAATAAGAGAGATTTCTTTACCCATTCGCCCTAGCAGAGTCTCCTGCCTCTTCCCACTGCTCGAAAACAACTAAACACAACTCGTTTATTATCCCCTAACCACCTAAGAGTCGCCTTAAAAACCGTAAAAACATGCGTTCTCCATTAGTAAACTTTGTAACGTTGGGAGTGTGAGTCAAAAAGTTGTTAAGGCATCGTCTTCCCCTGCTTTTTCCTCTCTCTTCTTTTCATTTTCCCTTGTACTCGTATTTGAAAAAAGGAAAAAAAAAATCTTTGAATCGGCGGGGATAGCTAGCAACAACAATAATGTTCGGAGGGGGAAGTCCGTTTTCCTGTCCGAAGAGGGGACCGGGCCTCCAGCAAACGGACAGAGCGTCCTCCAGGAATTCTTTTCTGCAGTTCGTAACGCAGATGACAGGATACGGAGGAGGAACACGGACTGCCCATTAGGGAACAACCGACTCGTCACAAAACTGGAGACTTCGGACACCGAAGAGACCGAGGCTGGGAGAGTAATGAATACCTATCCCCAGTGAAACCTCTCCTCCCCGATCCATAGATGGGGGTGTTGGATGTTGCCATGGAAGCGGTGATTTAAATCCTTAATGTTCGATGGACCCGCGATGAACACTTTGTTAGCTAATAAACTTAGGGCTTTGACAGGTGGGGGTTTAATGAAATTTATTCCGGAAACGAGTAGGGTTGAGTTGACAGGGTAGGTTCAAGCTCCATTTGAGCCGGGCGTGTTGGGCGAGTGCTCTGTTATGAAATACTTTCCTGTCGGTCCCTGAAGTTTTTAATCCAGCGGCACATCGTATAATAGGAGAAAAAAATTGATTTTAATATTTTTCTCGTTACATTCAATATTCCTAAAAGTTAAATTCTTTTGCTTCTAAGTTTCTTAAGGGAGTTTTTTTGTATGACATTCGGGATATAGTTTAAGTGCATGTGTAGGTTTCAGAGAAGATATGTAAGGTAAGGAAGTTTAAATAATTCCAAGTAAGGAGCAAAAAAAAAGATAAGTATCTGACTCCTCACCAAAGGACATACATAAGTTCGAAGGCCATGTGACATGAAGTTGCCGTACGCTGGGCTGTGGCATCCCATACTTCTTTCCCTTTCAAAATGCATTATGAATCCCAAAATTGAGCTACAGCTTCGCATTTGACGCGCTCAAGTGCGCATCAATTGACTCCATTACGATACTTCTGCGAGAAGGTTGCTTTTGCACTCCCTTTCAAAGTGCTGACTGAAGGATAGCTGTTATTCTGCTTATGTCTATTTAAAACTTACGTTTAACCCATGAATAAAATCAAAGTTTTAATTCTCAAACGATGCTCGCCATTCATATTATCGATGGATGCATGTATGTCATTAATCATTAATTTTTACAAGTACGTTTGTATACAATAACTCAGAAACGCAATCTGCCAGATGGATGATATTTGGCATGTCATCTTTACACTAATATAGTTCATACAATTCGAATTTTAGACAAAATCCATCGATTTGTAGTCGGTCTGCCTATCTATTTATCCGTGTGTTTCTGAAAACGATAACACAAGGCGTAACAAGATAGATGAATTAAATTCAATATATTATTCTTATAGAAAAATTTTACCAAAGTATAACACTTTCCACAAACGAGAAGAGGTACTGTTTGCAAACGTATGTTCGATTTGTTTCACTGTCTTGAATTTGCATAAGAAAGCACCTTGTTAACAAAGACATTTGTATGTTTTTTATAGTATGCAGTTATTTCTTATGCAATTTTATGTATTTTTTAATATTCTGGAAAGACAAGAAATAAATTGACAATCAAATGAGCAGCCATTGTGTCGTTCAGAAGCCAATGAGGATAAGTCCAGAAAAAAAATTGAAAACAGTTCATATTTTTTATTACAATAATTTTTAAAATTTTTGGTTTATTAATTTGATTGCTGAAAGTATATAAAGATTTCTTACGAAGCAACGAGTGAATCTTTTAATAACTAAAAATAATGTTATTAATTCCATCAAAATTTAGAAAAACCAGAAAACATTAAAAAAATGGACTTATCCGCTTCGGCTTCTGAGCGATTCAATTAATGCATACATTTTTGAATTTTGTTAATTCGATTAGTAATTTTCTAATATTATTTTTCCAAAGTCGTTTTTAGAAAAAATTAAAATTCAGCAATGGAGGACCATTAGTGTAAACGGCGACTTTAGATAATTGTAGGGTATTTTCATGTTTCTAATCAAAATTACAGGCTAGCATAACAGATGGGCGTAGTCACATTTGGAAACACACTGTAAGTGACATTCTTATGAGAAATTATACCAGAATGTCTAGGAGAAAGCTCTGTCGAATTTCCCTTTAAGAATATAATAACGATTTAATATTTCATTGTAGTTCAGTTCGATCTCTCCTTCTTGTTACTTAAGGAGGGATTTGTTGTACATTGCAAGTAATTACTCGTCATTCTACAAATATGAATTTAATTGTTTCATATAAAAGTGGCTTTAATCGCCATGAATACACAACCTCCTAACAGTGGGCGTGAATTCCAATATTTACCTTCAAAAGAAAGATTTACCTAAGCCTAGAAAATGTAGTAGATGACTGATGACTGGTAATGGTTATGTAAAGAAGTGAACTTCAAAGTTAAAATATTCGTACCAGAGCCGGCTCGAGCCAAAGCGGGGCCTGCTACATTGTTGACTTGTGGGGATTTCAAAAACATTTCGTACAACAAAACAATTTATTGCTTATTGCTATTTATTACATTGCACAATTTGGCATAGTAAGGACTAAATGAATACATTAAAATTACAAATAATTAGGTAAATTGTTTTTATAAATAGCTCAGTCACACAAAAAATCGTTAATAAATCAAATAACTAAAACCATTGCTTCATAAATACGATTAGGTATGCGTCTCACTAGGATAACTTTACAATATGTGATTTTTGTTTCATTTTCTTGATCGTTTCATAGCACATTCGTTGATAATATCATCATGATTTATTGATGATTAATGCGGATTCGATAGATAAAATGGCTAAGTAAATAAATCGTTCTTCCCTTTTTCTAGATCTCAAATATTTTTTTATTATTTTTGTTCTTGCGAAAAATCTTTCTCAGATGCGTCGGTAATCGGCAAGGTCAATATAATTTTAGAACTGAACCAAATTTGGTTACAATGCAAATAAATTATTTTTAAATAAATATTGTAGTATTTGTAATATTGTATCTTGGAAGGCAAAACGTGACGGAAAATTTTCATTTTGTAAATTAATTAATGCAATTCATTTTCGTTCTACAAAATCAGTCAGCAGCGCGGGGCCTTATGCGCCCGCACCGTTCGTAACCCCCTCGGGCCGGCCATGGTTCCAACCGTTATCTAACACACATAATACAAAGCATGACCGTAACTTACGATAGCACAAAAAATACCAATACAAAAAGTGAATAAAAATGAGCAATTAAATACACATTAATAAGCATTGCAGATCTTTTAACAAGGTATTTAAACATCTGCTTAAAACTCAAATTAAAAGAAACTAGAACTCAATGAATATTTGACTCACCAAAACTATTTTCACAGCGAAAATTGCCGAGTAAAAAGTCAGAATTCGGAAAATATCAGAAAAACATTTAAGTTATTAAAAGAAAAATTAATGCAACGTACATTTTTAATTGGGAAAACTTCACGAGGCCACTTTATTAGATGTTTTTCCCTGCGTGCTTTTGTCACGGGGTTTTACGCCGTAGACATTACACTTGGCAAAGAGGACAATGTACTGACTTTTCAAGGTTGAATTTTCTTTTTCCAAAGAATGTTATTTATTTCTACTTTATGTATGTTTTTCTATAAGTACCACGGATGCTTAGTTGAAACTTCGATGCATCTGCGGTATTCTCTACCTTTCTCATTCTCCCTTCGCCTTGTTTAGTGTTTGAAGAAGTCAGAGACATTTTGTATAACTAATTGCAACCGTTAAGCAATAAACACTATGATAAGATATCTCTTTCTATCGTTCATCTGAAGAGCGTTCACGATCGAATTAGTTTTTTATTTTATTTGTATTACTTTTTCATTTATTTCCTCTTGTATTTTTCAAATCTGATTTGAAGAGAGAAAAAGAGGGATAATTTAATAAATTATGTGCAAAAAAGTGTTTATTTTTCATCTAACTCTGCTTCGGTAAAAATTCAAAGAATTATTTTTATAACATAAATATTTCTTTTTAAAAATATTTTTATATCCAGTACTATGATATGTCTATAAGAACCAAATTTAATCGTGTAAATCGAAATTATAGCGATGTGGGGGGGGGTAGTTGCCCAGAGCTTTGTTTAAATTAGTTATTTCCTTCCCGACCTTGTGTCAACAGGAATATGGTTTAAATAAATGAA
>BGPR01003290.1:0-74452 GCA_013235015.1 Araneus ventricosus | reverse complement strand
AAACATTATTTAAAGGGAGAGAGAAGGGGAGGGAACTCTAGTTATTTTCAACACAGATTTTTGCTCCAAAAATAGTTAAAACATTTTTGTACTTTCTTGTATCTAGAAAATTTAATGACTGTCTGCTTTGCATTAGTTTCCGTGGCGTTAAAAACTAGTACCAGTATCTCGGAGTTTTGTTTGTAAGACAAAGCATCTTTTTCGCCACCTCGAAACTCATTAACAACATTCGCCGAAGAGCAGGGAGTGTTTTCTTCACCGACTTCGTTTTTTGAATCTTCAATTTCGGCGAGATGCGACGAAAAATCATTTCGTCTTCCTCTCCTGGCACGCACGCTGCATTATCGACTGGGGATTTAGAACCTTAATGAAGAAAAATTAACGTCCTCAATAAAAGGTGGGAAAAAGTGTATAATAATAAATAAAATAAAAGCGGAACCGAAGCAAGAAAACAAACCTGACGGGGAAAAAAACGGAAAGAAAGAAGGGAGAAAAAGAAGAAAAAAAATTTCGTTTTATTTTTGTTTTTGTAGAAGGGCGAGAAAGAGAAAAAGGAAGCAGCGGAGAAGGAAAGAAGAAAAAAAAGTGCTAGAAAACTCATTTTTCTTCCAATCCCTCGACTGTGGAAGAGAAGTTTTAGTAAGAGAAAAAGTTCTTTTATTCTCCCTTCTTTCCCAATGGTGGAATAATTTCGAGAAGATTGTGAAAGCGCTTCGGTTGGTTACAGTTCTCTTCTCTTCTTAATCAATTCCTGACTTCTTATTCGTTCTCGAAGTGGGGGAGGGGTAGAGGGTGAGAATGGGAATTTCGGGATGAAAGTTTTGAGAAGGAAATGCGATGCTTTTGTATTTAGAAGGGACCGACCATGTAAAGAGACAGAAGCCTGTATTAAATACATCTCACACCGGCGACTACGCCGGTCTGCAATCACTATTATTTTGTCTTCAGCAACACTTCTTTCAAATTTTAATGGTGTTGCATCTCTTCCTGAAAAAATTGCTGAATTTCAGTATCTTCGTTTTTTTGCTTTGACAATTGCATTTGTATATAGTAACACATTATTATAGATATTCATAGAAAAGGAAACAATAAGGGCTACCTAATCAATGCCCAGCAGTTTAAAGCGTTGCCGCAGAAATTCAAATCGCCTTGGAGAAAGCTTTGTATATGGGATTTATTGCTCTCTAAATAATTGCAACGGGGAAATTTGCAAGTCAAATACATTTCATCAAGCACTGGCACTTCTCTTAATAAGTCATTTTTTTCTCTGTCTATTGTATTTGTATACATATTATTATAGATATTCATAGAAAAGGAAACAATAAGGGCTACCTAATCAATGCCCAGAAGGTTAAAGCAGAAATTCAAATCGCCTTGCAGAAAGATTTGTATCCGGGATTTATTGTTCTCTAAATAATTTCAGCAGGGAAATTTGCAAGTCAAAATAGATTTCATCAAGCACTGGAATTTCTCTTAATAAGTCATTGTCCTTTCTTTGTTAGGCTTAATGGCTGCAATCTTTTAAATGTTTTTTCACAAACAGCCAATAATTCATCCCCTTGTAGCACAAAAAAGACTGTATTTCCAGAAGTGAATTGGTATTTTAAAACAATTCCACTAATTAATCAAGGCAAAATGTTTTTGATCTAAAATACATAGAACTCTTTTATTCAAACATATAGGTATTATGATTAGTTTTATTTATTAATATGTAATCGTAATAATTAATTAACAATAAATTAATGAAATTAATTAAAATGTCGGCCTGTACAGCTTTTCATTTCTATTTAAAACAAAGTCTTTTTGACAACATAATGACTTTCTTGTCCTTGATCTTTCATCTGTAATTGATAGTTTAGAGCTTTTTGGAGATAACTGCTATCGTTTCGACTCAAACGTTTTCTAAAATTTTCGAAACAGTTAAATAAAAGGAGGATCAGTTTTCTGAATTAGGAATTCAAGAATTTTGTTTGGTTTTACTTCGCCAAGCAATTTTTTTTATTGTTCGAGAAGTAAAGGATAATCTAAAAAATATTACAAGCAGGCAATTAATGTGGAATAGTTCACTAATATATAAATTTAATTAAAAATGATTTTAATATGTTGTTATGCTCTGAACTGTCAAAATATCAGCCTATACATTACTATTAATCAATGAATTTTCATCTCATTCTGTAAAATTAAAAAAGAAAAAACAGTTTTTATTACTTAAAAAAATTGAAAATTTCTCATTACTGTATTAAAAACAAATTTATCATTTTAAATAACAGCATATGTAAAATGTCTATTAAATATTTTTAAAAATTATTAATATATAATTTATTATATATTATAATTTATAATTAAATATTTCATGTATTAAAAAAATTCTTCCATTAGCATCTTACAGCGTAATAAAAACTCAATTCAGGAGATGTAATTTAAAAATTGTTACAAGATTGCAAAGTTAAATTATGAAATATACATACCTTTTACAAGTTTTTAAACTTTTAAAGAATGTTAATAATTAAATTGATCCAGAAAAGTTACTTTTTACCTCTAGTTTTGCTTTGTATTTTTATTATTTATCTCTTAAAGCGAAATAAACAATGCCTACGATTATTCGCTTTCTTCTTTAATGAAATTTTTACAGAAACGATACAGAAAAAATAACCATAATTTGCACTTTTTTGTTATCTATGAAATTTATTTTTGCTCAAAAAGTTTTTACCTGCTCCGTTTTGATCAATCTCTATTGTAATCAATCAATATAACCTCTGCCGTAAGAAAGTTTACTGCTTCTCCCATTTATTCACTTATGCACGTAAACAGGATGATCACGTTTTAGTAACAACCAATAACCTTCCTCCATGTATATATACTCCCCCGATTACAGCTTTCGAGCTTCTTCATGTTCTGGTTAAACTACCCATCTTGTTCTTCACTCTCTGCTCTGAAGTTTTTAAAAGTGATTTAAACGTGATTGAAGGAAGTGCAATAATTAAACTTATTCTTCATCCAAGGATTTTATATTAACATTATAGATTGGATGTCAACTGCAAATTGCGTCATACGTGATGGGACATGCACAATACAAAAATTGCTCGAAACGTTCTACAGGACTGGCCGTTGAATTTGGAGCAACCAAATTTATTTCTCGGGTAGTAGGTTCTCACTTAAAAAGAGTTTTTCAAAATCTTAATTAGAATTTTAATTAATTTAAAATTACCCTGCATTTTAACCTTTTTCCTCAAAAGCTTTCACAAAAAATTACATCGCTTTAAAATTTAAAAAAATTGGCTTTTCAGTGATACCAATTTAATTTCCGTGCAATTCTTTATTGAATTATAATAAATTTTTTAAAATTAGTTAAAAACACAATTTTTTCACAATGCTTTTGCTTTATAACAGCGGGCAACAAAATAAAAAGAATGTGAATAATCACTATTTTGATAGCTCTCTTAAGGACTAAGCAAAAATAAATATTAGGTTATTAGATTAGGTTAGGTATATTAGGTTATTGTTAGGCACAGAATGCAACGACTGATGCAGTCAAGCCAGATAAAGACAAGTCAAACGAATCAAGTCTAAAAAATTATCATGCTACGATGCTCCGGATTGGAAGTTCGAATTTCGATAATTTTTTTTCTCGACATGTTTACTTATTTTTTACTAGCTGTAACCCGCGACTTCGTGCGCGAGGAATTTTAATTATTAATATTTTTTAATTCACGGATCTAAATGTTTCGTTACATGTTGAAAGGGGAAATTAAATGTTCTGAATGTTGATAATTCATAATTGGAAGACTAACAGGAGTGTACTGTACATGTCTGCTATTATAGTTAGGTTATTTGTTTATCTATGCTAACACACTTTTGTCTACTACATTTTTTGTTTTACGTTTTTTGCACGGATGTAGAGGTTTTGTGGGCTGGATGCACGTGCACACTCCACATATAGTTGCCCATGCGAAAAATATGGTTTTTCCAAATGTACGCCTGCCCCTTTAAATGTCTGACCCTGAGCCTTGCGAATGCTATATTTAAAGAGAAATGTAGCCTTTTGGTGGATGGTCGGTATTATCGGAATGAGTGGAATTAAAACACTCTCACCCCTAGCTATTCCAGTCATAACAGTAGCTTGCACCGCGTTTGGACCTAGTGTGTAATTTGTAACCGAGTACCATTACGCAGTCTCGATACATCGAGGTTACGTATCAATAGTACTGGCACACAGACTTTTAATCTCAGCTTGTCAGAAGGTACCCCTGAATATTCTAAGGAGTTGAAGAACTCTATATGATATGATGTTACTTGTTACTGCCCATTAGCGTATCTACAGATAGATATTCTGTAATACCTCCTTCCATTTGTGACATATTTTTCATTTATCTGACCTAAACTTTCATCAGTCAGTGCCAAAATTTCCATTTCAACAACCAATCTCTATTCCTCATAAATTCTCCATTACTGTAAATTACATAATTGTACTCAATGGTATCATCATGCCCTTACAATCTGTGAAATATTTCATTCACCATGCTATATGTCATCCGCTTCTACCATTCAAAAGAATACATAAAACAAAATATATGCTCTTATATTTTAAGGTATAGTTAAGGTAGGTATTATTAACATTAGTTTCTAAATTTAAATCTAAAAACTCTCGAAATTATATTATATCTATTAATAGATTTTGTCCCGGGGTCAATTTATCAACAATTTCTTCGATAAAATATGATAAGGAAAAGTTACAAATATAACTAACTAAAATTAAATAAACTGCGCACTCAAAAAATGAAAATCAAGCGTCAAGTAGAGTAATTTCAGTTATTATCTCACAAATTAATTATTTATTTCTTTTCCCAGTAAGATAACATAATCACAGTTTTCTTGATGATCACGTGATGTTTGATTTAAAAATGTGTTCTTCCACAGTTGATTTTAAAAATCAGTTATTCCACATGTTTACAGATTCCTTAAGAATCACGTGAGAGTTGATAGAAAAATAAAGTAGTAATCTTCATTTGCTACTCGGTATGGGCCTTTCTTTGCTAATTATTTAATTGTTGTCTGTAGTCAAAAATATTGAATTTATAATAAAATCATATATCATATGTCCATTCCTGGGTTTCAAGCTACAACTCTGTCAATTTTCATCTGAATCGGTTTGTTAGTTTGGCCGTGAAAGCGTAACAAACAGACACACAGATACACTTTCGCATTTATTATATTATAAGGATTACTTGATGCCTATCATTGCATAAACCAAGGTATTTTGATGAATAAACGGTCAGAACTTTATAGAAACATATTTATTGAACATTTAACACACATATTTCACAATATAATACTTAAGATATTCAAATGTGCAGCATAAACAGGAAGAGTTGATATAACGCCACTAATTTTTCCATAGATTTTTCAAATAATATTAAGTTAGATGATGCCACTTCTAAAACGTTAATAAGACAAGAGTCGAAAGAGCAGATGTTCAACTATGGATTTAGGAAGAGTGTTATAATATTGCTCATAGTTTGTATCTTTCTTATTTCGCAATAACTCTTACATATTAGAGCTGACATCAATCTATGTTTCTATTTCAATAGAAATAGTAAATTCTTCGAAGTAATTATCTTTCATCAGTTTCCTGATCTGCTGCCATACAAAACACATTCTCTGTCTACGGAAGACCAAAACCATAATGGTTAGGTACTTAAAAAAATGCCATTTTTATTTAGTGGCTGTGTAAACTATTTCATCAATCGTAACTTTTTATGCAATTCAGGAAATAGAGTTTTATCAGCAGGGGGAATGCGGGGACATTGATACACTTTTTTTTGAAAAGCTTTAAAAATTATTTTGCCAACGATGATGATTAGAACTAATACGTTATATTTATACATTTGTTAATCTAATATGGGATTTCAGTCCAGTTTTGGTCATAAATGACATACACTATATGCCCAAAAGTATCCGGACACTTGCAGATTTTCACATTTTTTTTAATTTCTCCGGAATGGTTTAACTGAGTGCCTTTAAACTTCGGGCATGTAAAGAATAGACAATAACTCACATTTTACATTGAAGATTCTGTCTTGAGGTCAATTAGGGGACCGTCTACAAACTGATGAAGACAAAAAGTTTTTGGCCCACCCCGCTTCACAGAATACTGATAACAACATAAAACTTTCAAAACTGGTAATGTTTAAAGTGCATAATATTGAAAGGAATTTTCGTAAACTCAGCTCAAATATTTGGGAAGATATAAAGGTTTTCTTAAAAAATCTCAAATTTTCCTACCTGTTTTATGCTTATAACATGCAGAGTTTTCTGTTATAATATACGAAACTTACAGAAAAAATGAAAATATGTTAGAGAAGCATTATGTAAAAATTTGGAAAAGAATTGTTGAATATTGCAGGAATTATGAGCATTTTTAGTAAATAATGTTTTACTGCGCATGCGCGAAACATAGTGTAATTTTTCTTTCACAACTTATATAAAAAAGCCAGATATATAGGGCAACTTATATAAAAAAATTCAGTATCATTAGTATTCAGAAAGATATCGGCATTACAACGAGCAGAATTTTAGCTCCTGTCGAAGAGAAGCTAAAAGATGAGGGGTTGTACACAAATAGATATTTTTTAAACTTGTATCTTTAAATAGTTATATTGAATTGTATAGTGGTTAGAATTTGCTGCATACCCATGAACACATCTAATATTCGTAACGAATAAAAAATAAATATATAGAATTATTAAAATATTTTAAGAAAAGAAATTAATTAGACAAAAAATCATTTCGCCATAAAATAAATATATTTTAAAATATCGTTTGGTCGTAAAATTGTAATATGTAACTTGTTAATAATCATGTAAATAATATAATTAAAGTAATAAAATTTTTGTTATTTATAGTGCCTAAATAGCTGGAATTTAAGTTACGCACGTAATTGATAAGTGTTCATGGATATGCAGCAAATTCTAACCACTACACGAGCAAATTTTACATCGTAATAATATAGAAACATAAAACTATTACAAATTTAGATTATTCAAACATTTCCTACTTCGCGGACGCTCCACCAAATTAGACAAATACATTAATACAGACACAATTCAGTAACAGACAGTTGAACAAATACACTAAAACAGACGAAACAATCTGTTGAAACTCTTTCCTAGACGAACAATAATGTTTTCTGGTCAAAACTGGTTGAAGAAACTTTTTAAATTTTACATTTGTCAAACGCTGATAAAAATTCTGTGATTTCTTTACGTCAGCTCACCATCTTTTAAATTCTCTGTTTTCAGGTTTAATAATTGTTAAAAATGCTTTCTCATCTAATTATATCTTATCATTTGTAAGAATAAAATGAAGAAAAACAAACGATATACTTACTTTTAACCAAAATTTGTGTTTCTGTTTGATTCAAGCTGTGACGGACTTTTTGATATATTGTTTGCTACAAGTATTTGAAATAAAAATGCCTGGATAGTGATGAAACAAAACTGAGAATATTTTTGGATTCAGGAAGACAAATTTATTATAAAATAAGTGTTGATATAAAACAAGAAAATTCAGTTTAGACCTGTGTAATTCGAAATTCATACATCTTCTTTAAAATTATTTCTTTTTATTTTAGAATTTCAGTTTTTGTTCTTTCAAGATTTGACGCTAATCATTCTTATTTTCAATTATCATTAAAATGTTTGACGGTACAAAACCTAAGAAAAATTCATGTGCAAGATATATTAAGGCGGAATTTATAAATAAAGTTATTGCCATTTTTCTGAAAAGCTTCAGGTTAATTTCTTTTTCTATTTAATTTAAATTATAAGTTTGAAACAATTTGAATTTATACTGGAGGTTAAATTGAACCCAGAGAAAAAGTTTACTGCTTAAATTTGCAGCCGAAAAAGAAAATTTTTGACTTAAACTGCATATGTGCGCGATGTAAAATTATGAAATAATATTTGAGTTACAAACCTTTCACATTCCAGAAATAATTATAAATCGATGCTGATCAATTTTAATGTCAAAAACTTTCTATAAAATGTTTTCAGTTTGACAGTTCTATCTTGAGTTCAAATTTTAAAACATTTCGTCACTTATTTAAGCTTAGAAGACGTTTAAAAATGATCTATTTGCTAGAACCAAAATTCGACAACATGTGCCTTAGAGATACTCTATATTCCACATAAGACCCTAGAGATGTCAATACCAAATACAAATCTCTAAAATACACATTAAATCAATCATCTTTATTCAAATGTTTTATTAATTGGCGAATGCTTTTAAAGTCAAGATTTTTCTTTCTTTTTCTCCACTGTAAATTCTTGTATGTGTTTATATACAATTGATGATATCATTTTAGTACTTTTCGAACTTCTTAGAATCCAGTATTTCTCATTTACATATCTTATTACCAACTGTGAATAAATTTAAAAAAGAGCCAATATAGAGTTGACGCTTTTAACGTAGGACTGTTTTCCTCCCATTGGGGTCTCAGGAAGAAATTTGATTCACACGCCAGAACGCCACAAAAAACGTTGCATGGGAGATCCTCTATATCTCTGTAACTACATAACTAATATCTTATTTTAGAGATAAATGGTAACAACAAAAGTTACAAAAAAATTTAAAATCGGAATTGTAGTTCAGCGACTACTGAGTCGCAAAGTTGGGGAAAAATACGCATGAATTGGTGACGCGATCCTCTATATATCGGTAACTATATATGTTAAAAACATAACTAATGCCTTATTTTAGAGATAAAGGGTAATATCAGAAGTTTAAAACAATTTGAGAATCCGAGAAGCTTCGAGGAACAAAAGAGAATCGCGAGTAACAAAGAGAAACCGAGAAACTTCAAGAAACAAAAGAGTCACGCGACTAAAGTAGTCCTACGCCTTTAACATCAGCGGCTGTTTGAAAAAGACAGCCTCCCGTCATTTTTTATGTGTGCCATTTCTAAAGTGCTCTCTCTGATGCATTTATCTATTCTTTTCTCTTTCGAAAGCGTTCATTTTATTCAAAAAATCGAGCTTTAAGTCCTCCAGTGACTTACGAAAGCCGATTTTCCGGTAAGCCTGTGTAAGTTCGTTAGTGCACAAGGCATCTTAGATTCAAGCTACATTCCTCACGTCGCAAATTTCGGGTTTCTTTGCCATATCTAGCTGAATATTATGCAGTCAAATTGATTGAAGATGCTTAATCTCTTAATGATGATGTCTCGTGATTATCAAACGCTCTACCTTTTTCTCTTATTCTAAATGTTTACATCTAAAAAGATCATTTTTTGCTGAACATTTAGTGAAATATTTTTCAATATTTATACACAGCTATAAAGAATTATTTTTGTTCTTTCAATGTAATTATTCTTTTGTATCAACTTTAGATAGCGTTTTCTTTAAGCAAATTCGAAGTTAAGTTTTAAGTGCTTTCTGAAATTTATGTAAATCTTCAATAAGTTCAATTGCAATTCAACATAATTACGCTAATAGATTCTTCTGTATGAATTCTCTGCCATTTGAATCTTGAGACTAAATATTTGTGTATGGGAAATGAATTCGTCAAGTTTGATTTGTACTCATTACTTCTGACAATTTTTTTCTATGGGGAAATCGCTTTCTGAAAATTTTGTAGAACACCGGATGGTTTAGAAAAGATAACAATGAATGGCATAAAACAGTGTTGACTGAATTCACAACCACTAAATGCACTTTCTTGATAAATATCTATCTTTCATACTTCTTTTATATTTTTATTAAAAGAACTGGAAATTCCTTTACTCATACTCGAATATATTTATATTTATAACAAATATAATTATTATTTTTCTGACTAACTACATGCTAGAAATTTTTATTGAGAGACGAAAAATCAAGTTTCGTGGTTGAAGTAATGGTAACCGAAACACTTCTTGCCCCTCTTTTACATATGACCAAATTTGATAATGCTTCACTCAAGCATTTCTTTGAAAGTTAACATTGAGTTTATTTGGACAGAAAATGGAAACCGACACTCTTGCAAATATACAACTTACTTTTTAAAAAAGTTCTTCTCCTTCATTGTCAAATAAGTTATTAAATAGCGAAGAGGCTAAATTCAAAGTTAATATTGTTTGTCCGCCATGTTTAAACTGAGAAAAAGCGGGAGGTCTGATTGAATTACAGTACAACCTCGATTAACCAATCTAAAAGGTGGAAGCCGTTTCGAAAACGATTCTATCAGTTAAGCCATGAACATATATTACTATTTTTTTTTATCTAATTACGGTATGTAATTCTGAAATGTTTTGAATGTAAAACGAATTCAAAACTCTCTTTGTAGGCTACACTTATATTCTTTATTAAAGTTAATCCTCCGTCGGGCGCAATATTCGCACCGGCAAGTTCATGTGCCATGCGCCTGACCGGGACAGGTAAATAATATCGTAATTAATAACGTTGATAAGCATTGATTTTAATTTTAACATTCTAAAATTAATCACTGACCTTCTTGGGGAGGCTTAAAAGAAAAGAGTGGAGATATCCTTGAGAAAAGCGTCTCACCTTCGCGATTATTTCCGTGCTGTACAGTAGTGTTTTTCGGATTTGAGTTTTCAGAGGCATTTCCGATAACCTGGGTTTCGGTAAATCAGAGTTCGGTTAACCAGGGTTTTGCTGTATTATGAAGTCCATTTGAAAAGTTTCATTTTTTCACAACAGAAATACATACAGGGACAGCACACCTATTTAGAAATAATTTACAAATGCTTCTCCAAATACATTCATTTCAAAATATAGGCAGTGGTACTTCCTCCTGTCATAACACAATGCGTCATCAGCAGTTTTTTTTGTTTTGTTTTGTTTCCCTTTGGGTTTTTTTTCATTTTCTTCTAAGATCGATGCACAAGTTCCTCTGTTTCTCATGTCCTGACGGCATGTTCCAGAAACGTTGCACAGAACAATTTTAATGACGAATAAGGAAACTGGTTGCCCAGATTGAAACATTGTTTTCCTAAATTGAAGCATCAATTTCTTTAAGCATAATTAAAGAAAAAAATATTTTTGATTCCCAAATCCACGCCAACACACGATGCATGAACCACACTAAAACACATGCACACAACAATTGCAATGAAAAATAAGGAAAGTGGTTGCCGGATTGGAACAATTGATTTCCTAAATTTAAACATAAATTTCTTTAAGCACAATTAAAGGAAACTTTGTGTTAATTTTGAAATCCTCACCAACACACGATACATGAACTCAAGTATGATATTTTATGCACAGTATAATTTCCTCTTCTCCCTTATTTTCCTCACAAATGATACGTATCTTAAGTTTTTTAAACTTTTTGATCCAATATTTGATGGATTTAGTGTCCTTTTATTGTTCTTTTGTTTTGACTTGTTCCACTTCCAATTTATGAGGACTGTTATTGGGTATAAACTGCCTTTTGAGCTATTCCTGTTGTTTAAGATGACAATCTCATTGATTTAAATGGTCCAATTTAGGCAACTGTTAGTGATCGAATCCAGTCATAATTTAGACACCAACAACAAAAAAATTAGCCTAGCCATTTTTTAAAACTATTTTCAAAAAATGATTATAGTAAATTGTAGTCATTTTTTTTTATCTCGGGTTATAAAAACATGTTTTCCTATTTTACAACAGCGTAAAGGACTTTCGTCTTTTGTAAAAATAATTAATGTATGATACATAAATTTAACCACTTGTTCTCTAACTGTAACCACCATTTAACCACCATATTTTCTCTTAAAAATGATTTTATACACCCCATTTGCATCGCTACAATATAATTTGGCTATTTTGAAGCCCGAATATTTAATAGAATTGAAGTTATGATCCCGATCGAAATTCGGCAATTCTTCACTATATAATCTATTATGAAATCTTTGTCAGCATTTTTTTATCTATAAATAATAAATTCATTCCCTCATAAAAAATTTTAAGGTCCAATATTTTTCGGAAAGCAGCTGTTAACATTCAAAAAGGAGAATTCATCACAGAACAATAAATTTAGGAGCCTTATGTGACTACCTTCGGAGCACTTTCTTTAAATCTTTAAAATTTTGATGAAACATTCATGTTTTCAATTAAAATGAGTTATAAAACTAAGAATTCCAATGCAATTTCATTGGAAATTTCATTGACTTTCAAAATATAGGCAATTTTTAGCAAAACTTTAGTGAAAATTTGCGCTTACACCAAACCTCCTATAACAACTTCTATTCAATATATTTCATCAATTTTTGCACAGTATATAGCTAGGATACTTATCTGTGTTATGAGCTAAAGATTTTAATACCTCTAAAAGTGTGGGGATATATTTCAAACTTTGTGAACAAACTCGAATTTTTTTTTAAAAATCATCGATTTTTTTCACTAAAAAGTCATTAAAAATAAATAAATATAGGCAGAGAGCTTAGATGTTAGTTCAAAACATAGCTAGAAACAAATAAAACATTTTGGCCAAATTTCGTTTCAATATTTTGAAAACATTTTCCAAAATGATGTTTGCCATGAAGAAAAATATCGAAAAACACAATTTCTCAGAAAACGCTTGTAAAGATTTTCATACAATACAAAAAATTTTGTACTCACCTTAAAATCTTAAAACTCACCATATTTACAAGTCAAACTTACTTACTTGATTTTAAACGACTTTTGTGATCTTTTAGTTTTTTAGATTTTTTTTCTGAATAATTTTGTGTGGTAGGTAGTGAGTGACGTCTCGATATCTGAATTAGCCTTTTGTCAATTTCCATGTAATTTTCAAGCTTTAATGGATAAATTTATATTTAAAAACACTTGAGAACAGGTAACAGTTCAATATAAATGGAATTAAATTATAAAACTGCAATTTGAGCGCCAAAAAATAATTTTTACTGTAGTAATTACTGTTGTATTTTATTTTTTTTAAAAAAAAGTGTCGTCAAAAACCAATAAAACAATAAAAATAAGAAATTGAAGCATAAATCTGTATTTTTAGACAATATATTGCTTGAGAATTAAAAAATAGTGGTTCAAACTAGTTGTTTGTATTTTTAAGGCTCTTTAAATTGCCATTTCCGGTATCAGAATTGTCACTTCCGGTTTATTATTTATGCTATAACTTTAGTTTTAATTATAGTATAAACAAAAAGAAAGCACTTTTAGATATCTAAATGTATAGCCTATAAAATGAACAAATAAAACAAATTTCGAAAATTTTCAGCAAAACGAGGAATTTAGGGTAGTCGCATACCTTAAAAGAGTTATCATTCTGTTTCTTCAACAAATCAGGATTATTTTACAAATATGATAATAGTGCATTATTACAAAGACGCATATTGTTTAGCAACGGATTCGGAAACCCTCTCCTTTTTTCGAATGCGCCAGGCGGAGTTATTTTAATCAAAATAGGGGGTAAGTGAAGAATGGAAGGGTATGTTTACATTTTACTGAGCGTGATCAAACAAAGAACACCGAAAATGCACTCATATGACTCATTGACTGACACCCCTTTCCGGTGTAAAATCGTCCAAAAGTGCTAGTCTCGGAATCCGTTGCTGAACAGTGCACGTGTTAGCTTCATATTTTGTAAGCTATTCTTGCATCCAGTAGGAGAGCTCTAAAACCTTGACTGCTCTAGTAATTTTGTTATCACAACGCTCTGATTATGCAATATAAATACTTTTGTTAAATCACGCTGTCTAGAAAAAATAACAATGCCAGATCAATCATCATCTCTTATAGACTATGCCTTATTGAAAAGGCCTCATAAGGAAAAATGCGATTCATCCAGAAGTCTGCCTATAATATTTAGAAAATTTTAAAAAAGCTAAGCTATATTTAAAGTACTGAATGTTAATTCATTCTATTTAATAAAATTTCAGGGTTAAAAAATTTGTTTGTACTTTTCATTAAAAAAAAACATGTCGTAGATAGTAAGGAAGGGTAACAGGTACCGTTTCCTGGAACAGCACTACATTTAAGAAGGTTAAAAACTCAATTTTGATTAATCTTTATTAATTATGCATATACAAAATATGACATTTACTATTTGTTTCAGAATGCCTTAGTTTCTTTTCCTAGAAATTCTAGATTGATTTCCCTGTTAATTAATTCACTACAAACTGAGAAGAAAGTCCATCTAGTTTTGTATGCCCTGGTAAAATTCCAAAAGTTTAAAATTTTAATAACCTCAGAGATATAATTGAATTGTATTAACTCCTAAATTACACCATTGTATATATATATACAACGCCTGCTGATATCTGTTTGAATATGTATCTAAATTTTGTTTTAATTTATCACTTCTTATGTAATTAACTATTAATCATTTTTCTATTTTTAATATTTGCTTAAAGGCCATAATATTTTTACTTTATGATATCCAAGAAGAAAATATATTAAATAAATATTATAATTATTTTATATATTTTATTTATTTACTTTTTAAACCGAAGAAATAAAATAAAATACGTAGAATAGTTTCTTGTTTTTTTCTACATATAAAGTAATTAAATTTTTATTTTATTTTATTTACTTTATATATAGAAAAATAAAAATAATAAGAATTCTTTTTATATATTTTTATTTTTATTTTTCCATACATAAAGTACTTAAATTTTTATTTTATTTACTTCATATTTAGAAAAATAAAGATAAAATAATTCTTTTATATTTCTATAGATAGATTTTACGGTGATAAAACTGTCTTCCTTCTGCATATAATTATCCAAAATTAGAGGTAATGTAAAAGTTTGGTACTAAGTCTGACGCTATGCGACGGTAGTGTAGTAAATGGCAAAATCAAATAAAGGAGCTAAACAACAAAATTCTTTTAGTGGAACAAATTAACACTTTTAGAATTCTTTACAGCATAATATGATTTTGCTATCACCACTAGTTTTTATCTGTCTATCTGATGTTTTTAATTGTTTTTTAGCATAGTCACAAGTTTGTGAAATCAATTTAAACAATCAAAAGCCAGTAATCTACAATTTGACTAAGTAACCTTCAAGATTTCCTATTGTCAAAACATTTACTTCCTTAATTATTGACCAAGAGAAGAGAGGTCTACGTTTTAACTCCAACATTTTGCATTTGTCTGTCTGTAAGTTTGTTACGCGATTACGACCAAATGCGTTGTTCGATTTCCTTCAAATTTGGAAGAAATATTTCTTGAAGCAATAGAAAACAATGTTTATATTTTATTTCTATTTATTTTCATTCCATATTAAAATTATAATTATTTTAATTATATATAATTATTATTGTTATCAATTTAAAAGAGTGAGTGGCAACATTGAGATTATGACATCAGAGTTGTAAATAAACACAGTTCGCTTATCGCTTTGTATCGTTATCCTCATTTCGCTAAATAAGTGTTATGTATTTTTATAATGTTTGCTATCTTTTAATTCTAAATTTATATTTAAACTCATACGCCATCTAAATAATTTCTTTTGTACCTTATGAGCCTCAGTCGGCAATTTTAAGAACTTTCAAAATTCTTTTGTTAAGCCTAAATGGAATAATCAGACGCTTCTAGCTAAGAAAATTTTGCCTGCCTTATAAATCGTCTAATCTGCAACACAACGACAGCTTTTAGCTTATATAAATATTTTTGCCAAATTGTAATATTTATCGTCAAGTTATTTTTAATTCCATCTTTTTATTTCTAACGAATGAGTTGGAAAAAATATTTTAATATTATCCCTATTTAATAGTGAAATTTTCTCGATGATTTTTTTTAAATAACTTATTTAAGGATTGAATTTTTCTCTGTGATTTTTTGATGCCATCTTTCACAAAATATTTCGATATGCCGCCTAAATATAAGCGAAGTAAAGGAGCTAGAGATGTTTTGATAATTCAGCACACTGCGAACCATTTTATCCATATTGACTCTCGCACCTTAAGAATTGTGCTAAACTTTTGTACACCAGTGTATCTCCTTGAGAGTCAAATTATGATGTCCGGTGTCCCTACAAACAATGCTGTGTTCGCAATGAATAACATTTGCTAAGCTTTTAAAAAATGCGATGAAGAGAAAATCTCAGATTTTTTTGCAGGGGGAGGGGAGAGAGAGGTCTACTGTTCACAGCACTACTAGTTTAAATAATATCAACATTAATATAAAGTCTGGAAATTATTTTTAAAATACGCTTAGTTGAGTAAGTTCGCAGCTTTATTTATCGGCAAAAAAACAAATATTTTCAGCTTTTATAATTTCTAAATTATTTCAACACGGGAAATTACAGTATCATATGTTTAAAAGTAATAATACAGAACATTCTAAATTTTATCACTTCTTATGTAAACAATAAACCATTCGAAAATCGATTCTGTAGCTGATAGGATTAATATTACCTTGGTTAGTATTCATATAAATAATAGTGTATATTGAATTTGTTTCAATTAAAGCGAAAGAAGAGCACACTTCCTTTTAAAGTGACTTCAAAATTTTCTATCCCAATCCCTTTAAGGTCGTTACTGCAAACCCACTTTACTTCTAAAGCAGTTTCAATTCAACGTTAAATCGTTCCAATGACTGTTAATTATTTGTATTGCGAAAATTAAATTTCTTCTGCAAATTTAAGTAGTACATGGTATCTAAAAACGCATTTCCTTATGTAGTCTACATAACACTGTTCTTATGTACAAACATTTTTGTGCGCAACATTTAATTAAAAAAAATCTTAATAATGGTCCATTCCTTCTGTAATCCACTGCTAATTGCGTCTGGAAAGCCGCGTTCACGGATTGTGGACGGTCCCTTGTCTAATGCGGTAGCATGATAGGCAAGGTGCGGTGGGCTGTCAGTAATCGCAAGTCAGTGGCGGAGGTAAACCACGGTCCGCATCTCGCTAATCACATCCATTTGTCAGCGCTTTCAAGGCGTCTAATGAGGTGTCACAACTCTCGTCCACCCTCCGATTCTGATCCGCGGAAAGCCCTGGCATATCTCCTGCCTACCATGGATCACGCACAGACCAAAAAAGGGGACGAGGGCGAGCGTGTTAATATTTATGTGAGGACTGTGCCGAGTTGGTCATGGTTCAGTTGTACCCGCTACTCTGAATACTGTTTATCCGCACATTTTTTTTCGGTGTCTTTTCTCTACGTATCGATGAGAATAAAGTAAAGGAAGACCGATCTTTTTGATTCGATAGATATTTTAGATTATAAAAAATATTAAAATAGCTCTGTGTTTTGCTTTCTTCGATGCTGATTTCAGTATTAATTGGTATAAACAAAAAAAAGAAGGAATCTTAAACGTGCAGCTTGTCTTCTGCTGTAAATTTTGAGTTACCATGGAAGAGCTGAGTCTTAGATTAAATATTTTAATGACGTATATTAAGTGAGAAAACGATGAATTTCGATCGCTAATTAATGCGCGAGAGTTTTTCCGACATTCTGCGAAATAACAGAAAGGTAAATATTACTAATTAACACATCGTCGGCAGGATAGAGAATACATTTATACTTTGCGTAATGTCGTAAAAAGTTGAATACAAAATTAGTGCTCTACACCATATACACGAATGATATAAAAATCTATTACTAAATTTATTCTAATAAGTAATATTTCTGCACTGCTTGCCAAGCATTTAAATATAAAAATATTTATTACTACAATGACAGAATTCTTGTAGATTACACTTGAAACTGTCTGTTTTGATTTCATTATTGGTGAATTATCCAAGTAATAATTTGTTGCAGCAACTGAAGATTCGCTGTTTATTAGTAAATGCGTCAGACACGTTAGTAGGCATTGCACTTATTCATTAGCATTTATTACATAATGAAGAGTTAACTGAAATAAATTTTTGACTATTAAGAATAGAGAAAAAAAATGAAAATATCAAACTTGTAATTAGAGCCATTATTTTTTCTTATTGCCATTATGTAGTCATTATTATTAACATCAATCCAGATATGTAAATATTATGCTAGAAGTAAGAAAAAACTAAACCATTAACTTCTCTAAAATTTGATTACTTTCCTTTAAATAAAATCATCAGCTATTTAGAGCATATTACCTCAAAGAATAACTAGAAAATGAATGGAACAAAGTTCCTATGATTCTCATAGCATTCTTTCAACAATTTGGTCGAATATCGTAGTAGGGTTTCGCTAGTCAGATCTCATTACCTTCATAAAAGAAGTACTGTTTCGAAATAGAATGAATTTTGGACGATTAGGATGAAAATATATTTAATTAGAAAAATGTCTCAAATCCTTTTTCTCAATATTTCTATATCTTAGTCTTCATTTTTTAAAAATTTTATTCGCTAGAAACAAGGTAGTTTTATTAAATAGTTTAATACTTTTGGTAAGGTAAAAAATTAAAGTGATTCTATTATTCTATATACGATAAATTTATTAATTATCTCATTTTCATTTATCAGTTCAGATACCATTGACAAGTTTTATGTTTTTAAAACATCTTTAGCTATATTACAATATTTTTAAGCTAGATATTGTGTTAAATGATCATGAAGATATTAATCTGTAAAATATCTTTTAAACAACTATTTTTACTAGCAACTTCCTTCAACTTCCTTTCTAGCAACGTTAATTCCTTTCTAGTCGACTATAATTAATATATTTAAAATAATTTCTTCATTAAAGTTAATATAAAATATTACTTTTTTATGTCGCACTTTAAGAATTATTTCGTAAAATTAAGCTGCGAGAACAAATACAACAAAAACAAAAATAATTTTTTTCTTATCTTTCTTAAAATGCAAAATAAGAAGGGCGTTTTCAAGTAAAAAACTTTTTACAAGCCCAGAAATAATTTTCGTTGTGTTGATAATTATAAATCATTCTTGATTTTGCTGGCTTCGTTCGATAACTTTATATTATAATTGAATTCTTAGATTCACAAAAGTTATTATTCCTTCCTGGCTACTTTAATTCAAATGAACAAATTTATTTCGAAAGCAATCTCTCATTTTAGATTTTCTATCTTAAGTCCTTTATTCGCTTAAAAAATAAAGAGCAAAAACTGAAAAAGAAATGGGAGAAAACAAGTGTTAAATCTTGAACTAAAACATATATATATGCTTGTCAGTTTATTTTATGATATATATATATATATATATATCATAAAAAGACTACATGCATTCAAACATCATTAATAAGGAAGTGCAAGGCCAACTGAAATTATTTTTTGCTAAGGAATTTGCATTTCCAAATAAGTAATTTTTTAAAGAGAACATTAGTACTAAACTCGTAACATCAAAAAGGAAAAAAAAAGTCGTTAAAATTTTCGTTCTTAATGAAAAAGTATTGAAATCGTACGTTTACAAATACATATTATAAAGCAATTTCAGTATTTCATCAAGACTTCGCATTTCTTACATTTCATTGAAATTCTTTACTTCGTCTTGAGAGAAACAAATTGCTGATAAATTTGAAAAGGAACTATTGATTTTGCATATTCAGCTGGGAAATGCGGAATTCCTTTTAAAGAACGGCAGTTTCTTAGCCTCAGAACAATTTCCGTGAACAATTTCAATTATACAGAACAGGACTGGGCGAGAAGTCTTTACAAAACTTTCTTTCTAAGCGAACAAAAAAATTATATGGATCCATTTGAGAGTACTTAAGAATGCGATGTTTACGTTTACTCGTGAAATATCTCTTTAGCTTCGTGCTGAAAAATAATTTTTTTCTTGCTGATAAACTTTTCTCACAAATAAAGGACTAAAAAGGATGTGTTAAATGAATTCATTAAAGGGGTTCTTATTGATTTTCATGAAACGACAACAAATTTGGTATTAACCGGAATTTCGCAACAAATGTTTTGAGTTACCGAGATTTCACTGCATTTAAACCGAGTATGGAGTATTCGGTTCCATTTAGAGAAAATCTTTAAAAAATCAGGGATATGATAATGTATGAAAAATAAAATATAGCTTTCTTCTATTTTTTAAAAAATTATATTTAATTACTTTAAAAGTGCTTTTTACTGTTTAAAAAAACCGTATTCTGATGATTATTAAAAAAGACTATCAGTGTCTACTTTGAAATAATTTTGCACTTTATCAAGATTCATAAATTTACATGTGGGAAAAAAAACCAATTCATGAAGTTTGAAGCAAAAAGGTTAAAAAGTTGCTTACGTGAAGTTTTAATTAAGCAGCCATAGTAAAGGTAACGCGAATGAATATTCCTACACTATTGGATGTCTGTAAAACTTGCTTTACCGTGCAGATAGGTACTCGACAGTGTTGAATAAATTACATTTTTCAGATCAGGATTTCATTCTCGACTCCTGAACTAGTCTGTCTTATGTATGAAAATGGTATATATAAGTAAAATAATATCCTAGATTAAAAAATTTTAATTAATGATCAGCAAATTGAATGTAGTAAAATATATTTATTTCAAGTTTTTTACTGAACAGTTTCGAATCACGACGTTATTCTGACTTATGATTGCATATTATTACTAACGATTGGCAAAAATATAGTGTTTTTAATGGATTCTTAAATAAAAATTCGTATGCGCTAACTCACTTAAGAGTCAGGATTCATTATTCATGAAGTTCTGGTTTAGAAAGATTAATACTATCACTCCTAAAAAGAATTAGGGAGTTTCAGTTACAGTGAAGAACGAAATTTTACTAACTTTTTGATTTCTAATTACCTACTAATCCGTTACTAATAATTGGTGTGCTAAAGTAGTTGAAAAAAATTTGCTGTATAATACTTCATTAAATTATTTTAAAAGTTGTAATAATATTTTATTTATTAATACATTATTGTTGCTTTACATATTTTATTTTCTTACATACAAATACACAGTGTGAAAGACTGTTGCGAGAAGAAATGGAACTCAAAAGAAATTTCTCTCTGAAAAATGATTTATAAGAAATAATTAACTAAATGGTTAAAATTTAAAAATAATAATAAATTATTTATATTGTATATTATATACTTAATTCCAATCTATAGCATCGTAAATACCAGTAGAAAAATGCTTTTCGTAAATTTAAATGTTTTTTGAGGTAGGAAAAGTTATCCGCTATGAAATTATAACAATAATAATGTCTGGATGTTTAATCTTATTTTTTTATTTAATGTATATTATGAAAAAAATAATAATAAATTTAACTTCTTAAACATGGAGTATTAGAAGCATGGAAGGTAAAATCTATTTCTCTACATATATTGCCGTCAATTGACAGAATAAAATTTGCCCCTGTTTATTAATTTACTCACTTTTATAATGGTTTTCAGTTTCTAATCTGAATACCGTCGGGTCTCTTAAACATTCATCAAGCATTAATCTTAATTATTTGCGAGATTCAAATAGTTGAAATAAAAAATGATTCTAAAATGCCTGACAAGCCGCCAAGAAAGGATGTCAAAACCTTATTAAATAGTCAGTTTTATCCAAAAGTCGTAAGAGACACAAGTTTCTCATTGTGGGAGCTAAGTGACTGCAATAAATTAAGATATCTATTAACCAAGAATAATGCTTTCAGTGTTCCTTAAAGCTTTATTATTCTAACAAACGATCGAGAGACAAATCATATTTGAGACAATTTCTTTTTCCATCTGAATTAAATTTTCAAGAAAGAGAATAGAATCGCATGAAATTTTTTTCTGAATTACAAATCATAAACTTCAAATTACCAACAAGATAAAAAAAAAAGGTATGGTAAGACGAAGATAAGACACGCCTATAGTAAAAGGTGCGTGACACAGAATTCTGAAATGGAGTTAGAATATAAAAAGAAATCAAAGAAATCACTCAAAAACGAAATTTTGAGTACAGAGGATATATAAGCAATAATAAAGTACAAAGGCAAATATAATAAAATCTTTTAAGGTGGGCAGAAAATAGATATCAGCTCTCAGAAAGGCAACCGAATTTTCTGAAACCTGAAGTTTTTGCATTGATTATTATTTAAAAAACGGTTGCAGTTAATTTTGGCATATTTCAAACAATTTGTTTTTCATTACCTTCCAAAATTATTCAATTAACTTACTAATTAAGAGTTTCTGTTTAAAAGTATAGACTACTTTATTTCTGTTATTCCTCTCATCAGATACTTCCTCACCTTCTCAAACTTCGCAACAGAAACAAAGGAAATTTGAACCTCTAGTCCTAAACATTGCAACATGATAATATTATCGTGTTAAAAAGCATTATTTATTTATCGTCTGCCTTTCTATGATTATATTTACTCATCGTTTCTAAATCAAGTTTATAAATATTTAACATTATATCGAAATAATTCACTATACAAGATACTCCCATTAAATTAGAAATAAAAGTATGCAAACAAGTTTTTAAAATTAAAGCCACACATTAAATACACTACTGATCATTTCAATGAAGAAACGAATTATCAAAATCTATTACATCAGGCGTTACCTAATAAATTTTGGAATCTTTATTAAAATTGAAGAAGAAATTGTACGAAAATAAAATGGGCATTACTAAAAATCTAATTTTGTAAAAAACTTTATATGTCGTAATAACGATTTTTGTGCGATAATACGCTCCGAAGTTAATTAAGAAAAGCGTTAAAAATTGAGGTTAATTTTAATAATTAAATATATATAAAAATAAAAAATAAAAATTAAATATAATATATATAAAAATTTGAAAACCCTTTCATAGTGGCCACCTACTATCAAAGAAGTAATTACATGCTAAATTTGGTGGCTATTTAAAAAATTTTACTTAATTAACGATAAAAATTAACAAAAACTTATAATTATTTTTGATACTGAATAGAGGCTGCTCCAGTGGGGTGTCCGGGTAGGCAGGGACACCCCGGGGAAAATTTTTACACTCCTTTCACGCAATGGAATATGTGGTGAAAACTGGAGAGATTCATCATTCCGCCCCTCCTCTTGTACAACAGGTTGTGCATTCCTATCAGGGAGAATCTGGCCCCGTCGGGCAGACCGTGCCGCCCCGTTCGGGCTTACTCTAACGCCACTCCTTATATTGAAACCATGTGTGGCATTTTAACTGCATTAAGGGCAGTATCATTAAGCATGTAACTGAATTATTGAATTTTGCCTTTTTCTTTCTCTGTTACTTTTTTAAGAAATTGATTCACAAATGAAGCATACTCTAAATTGACAATAATAACCCTAATTATCCTTTTCTTTAGAAAATTAAAATGTAAATAATACATCAGAAAAGTTAAATGGTAAATAATTTAAAGAACTGGATCTGTAAAAATTACGTTTTTTTAATGACAGATGCCCAAATTCATCATATAAAATTTTAATTACTAATGACAAAACATTTAGGGAAACTTTACTAAATCTGTATACCCGAGAATATAATATTGAGAGAACACACGACTCAATTATAAAATTGTTCATCCTTCTTCTTAAATGTTTCGTACTTCCTTGCTAATAAAGTACTTATATACTCATTCCGAGAACATCAGAAATATTAAAAGTGTTGAAAAACTTGCATAAACACATTTTGTTTCACTCATGATATCATGACTCAAACATTAACTTTGAAATCACAATGCCATAACGTCAATGTAATTTGGAATAAATAAAATATTAAATAATATCTTAAAATCCTTAAATTATATCTACTGAAATTTAGCAGCATCAAAATTATTCTTAATGTTGGCTTTTCGAAATGAATTAGTATTCCATTGGGATGGAATTTTTTTCATCGTGGTAAAATTTTATACTTTCCATGCTATTGATAACATAAAGCATTGTACAGTTTTTATTATTTTTTGTTGGCACCATTTAGCATAAAAGTTGGTTTGGAAGCCTCATCTGATACTTATAAAGCTTCTTAATTGAATGTTAAAGTAGGACTACGTTCATCCCATTGGAGGAAATTGATTCACACGCCAAAACGCCACAAAACTTGGTATGGGAGATCCTCTATATCTCTGTAACAACATATGTTAAAAACATAACTCACGTCTTATTTTAGAGATAAAGGGTAACAACAGAAGTTACAAAAAAAATTGAAAATAAGAATTGTAGTTCAGCGACTAAAAAATACGCATGAATTGGTGACGCGATCCTCTATATCTCGGTAACTACATATGTTAAAAACATAACTAATATCTTATATTAGAGATAAAGGGTAACAATAGAAGTTACAAAAAACTTACTTAAACTTAGAAACTTACGAGAAACTTCGAGAAACAAAAGTGTCACACGAGTAAAGTAGTCCTATGTCTTGAACATCAGCGCCTGTTTGAAAAGACAACCCCCCGTCATTTATTTTTATTTGGAACTTAATAGTGTCTTTAAGGTATCCGACTGTGTTCGGAAACATTTTTTTGAAAAATAACTTATATATATTTTTTAATGTTATTTTTCAACTGCATATGTTTTAAAACTATGAAAATATTGTGAACTTTTTTAAAAAAACTGAGAAATTTGAAGAAAAATGACTGAAATATTTGCCTTACGCTAACAGCCATAGACAAAATCATATTCTAAATATACATAAATCCTTGTAGGAGTACATTTTTATGACAGTTATCTGTGTTATGCTCTAAAATACTTCTTGTACTTCAAAATAGTTTTGAGATATAGCTGAACATAGTTACTAAACTGGTGATTTTTCAGAAAAAATGCTTTTCGTTTATATTTAAGCACTTAAAAATAATGCTTTATTTTAAAATTGACCTTAGTTTTTAGAAGAAAACATCAAGCATAATACAGAAAACAATCTCAGAAAATTTCACATCAATACTTGAATAACTTTTTGAGAAATCATTGTTACGGTCGACAGTTTTCCTCAAAAATATCATTTCTCAGAAAACACAATTAAATTTTTCATTCAATATAAAATAATGCTTACAGTTCGGTAATAAAACAGATGTAACTCCATTTGTAATTCACGTAGAGTAAAAAGTGAGACAGTTTTAGAAAGTTGGTTAAACAGGCTACAAAATTAAGTCATAAAAAGTTTTTTTAATAATTTCATCGAAAACGACGATTTTAAAGCAGTCGGATACCTTAAGTAGTCTAAAATTAAGTTATTTAAATTTTACTTCCAATTCTAATTATTCAATAGTTCTATAAAGGGCCAAATGTAAATTTTTAAAAAATGCATCAATGGTAGTTTAAAATTTCAAAAATGTTACCATATACAGTTTTTTTTAAGCTTTTATTATAATGATGTCCAATTAGAGACAGAACGCTCAGTATATAGTAGGTTCCCAAACTTCAGCATATAAGTTTTGTTCGGGTTAAGTGCCTAAGCTTAATTCAATGGTTTTTGCCATTGTTTTCCATATATTTTGTAACACTGAAACAAGTGCATATATCTTTTATGAAAAATAAATTTTGAGTTCTTCTCAGTAGTTCATACCTGAGTAAAATAAAATTAAGGGAAAGGTCATTTGTATAGTTTCACCCTTTGAATGACATTTTGAGTCAAAATTTGAATTTCTTGAGTAATTTCTAAAGAAACATCTGCTCTGATCTCCAATTGTAAAGAGATAGCTTTCTGCTCAAATCTGACGAATATACTAAAATTTCAATAACTGTATTTTCTGAGTCTTTCACCTTCTAACTCAATCCTGTTAAAAGTGCGAAATAGGTATGGAAATTATCAGAAAGATCCTGACACATAAGCAGGCAAAAGCAGAGAAGAAGATAGTAAGCAAGAATGAAAGTATTTAGAAACCCGTATATCTACTTATATCACAATATATGAATTGGCGCGTCTAAACATCTTTCAATATTAATTCCTCTCATTTAGCTACAGAAATAAAGTTATGAAGTATCTTCTAGCTTTTGAGATTTGTTTACAAGTGAAGCAGTAGATTCACTAAGATATACACTTTCATTACTAATGAAATATTAATTACCCTATTTCAAAAGTGATTTCTTAAAAGTTCTTTGTCATCCTAACAACTTGAGCCTTATTAGCAAGTATAATGAAATAAAGCAATGACTAATCAGACGATACTATAAGCCCATTCACTAAGTTCACGAACTTAATGATCCGACAATTATCCAATAATTCCAAATCCTAAAGCATCTCAGAATCCTAAAGCAGCAAAATCCTGCCAGGAAGCTAATCAAATTTGATTTCCCATCTTTTCCGGAATCTCGACTTATCTGCGATGCTGGGCATAATAGATCCACTCTTAACTCCCGCACCCCTTTTGCTGGCTGTTTACGTGGAGGCTCATTTCGAATTCGTTGAAAAGTCTGGAGGAAGTGAAGAGCAACATTGTCGCTAAATCATTTTACAAAAGAGGAAAACGCGTGAAAGCAAAGCCATCTCCTCCCTCCCTGGGCCAGAACGATCAGAAAATCCTCAGCCAAAGCCCATCAGGAAAGCGCTCCAGCAGCAAACGCTGCCTCTTCTGCCCCTCCCCCGACATCAAAGCGCAATAACAGCACAGTCTAAATCGATCGGTGGACTGGAATTCGCACATGGATTCTGGTGGAAGCGGAAGACAAAAGGAACCGAGAGAAGAAAAGAAGAAGTGGAGAAATGGCGATGCAGGGAACACCTATCCAGTATCTTAAGGAGATCGATTTCGATCCTGGAAGGGTGTGTGTAGGGATTGCTAAGGGGTGGAGAAAAGAGATGAAATGCCAAATACTGGTGCTGAAGAAGAAAAGAAAGATAAAAAGGAAAGAAGTGATAGAGATTCCTATCGATTCGTTTTGTGGGCGGGGGAGGGGCAGAGAATTTGTGCCAAGAATCAGAGAAAGTCTTTTGTCCTAAAAGAGAAAGCTTTCCCTCGTGTTCCTGTAGTGTTTGGGTGAAAAGGAACACACGATTCTGGTCGATTCTGACCGGCTATTTATTTTAAGGTGAGGCGAGTTCCGGAGGGCGGAAGGAAATGGGAGGCATTTCTACGTATGTGTCCGTTTGCTTAGAACTTCAAATACTTGAAGATGGGTAGTTTCCGTTTTCTGTCAAAAATACGCTGGCAGTTGTTTTGGATAAGGTGTAAATAAGCTATGTAAAAATTTTCGAACTGTTCTTCTTGTCATGATATGTATGTTTTGTTTTAAGATTAGAATTAATCTGAAGTTTCCTTTGTGCTCTATGCATAATTAATAAAATTATTATTATTATTATTTATTTAATAAAATTACTCACTGTTGGCATAACAGAATTAATTAATCATGTTGAAAAAAATTGTACATTGAAGCTCTTTCAATTAGTATTCATTGCAACATTCATAATTCTTGTATTGTTTACGGTCGTGGGAAAGGTAATAAGCAAAACAATAAAATAAAATTTAATGAGATTACTACCTTCCTTTATATGATAATCTGCAGTAAATTCTAGCAATTACAGCCAGTTATAATGAAGATAATACGCGAAAATAGGTTACTTATAAATCCTTATATGTACCTTATTAAGGGTAAAATAAGGATTTATAAGTACCCTAAGGGGAGAAACTTAATTGGAAAATCAGAATCACATTAATTCTTCCACGTTGTCAAAAGTAACGGTTTTTATTTTGCTGTCAAAGTAACACAAAATAAAAAAAGAAAAACCGTTAATCCCACTATTGTTACACATTTTTTTACAATAAATAAATTATGAGAAATTTAAAATTTTAAAAAATTTTATATAAAAATTACTTTAGAATTCTTTACAAATGTTTTAAGCTTTTAGTTCAAATTTTTAGCAAAGTTTCGCTTCTTTCTAAGATGGTGATCGACGTTTTCAATGCATAAAACCTACAAGGAAATATTTTATGTTCCTTTATCAACAAAAGCCATTAGAAATAACCAGATTTGTTTCAGACAAAGTTTAATTGTTGATTTTAATTAATATTAAACACCTTTGACGGCCAGCTTGCTACCTAGGAAAATTGGCCGTGTTTCATTAATAACCAAATATATGTATGTATCCGTCAAAGTTTCGTGAGCAAGGTATGTGAAATTTCGGTGTGTAAAAGGCATTTCAAACTGCGATTTTAGGTGTCTTTTTCTTGTGCTGTTCATTATACTCAAGTTCTGTACATTATACTTACTTAATAACAAGTCTGTGACCTTCCGTAAAATTTGAGTTTTGTTGCAGAAGTTGAAATGATAAAAATTCTATTAATACCACTACCTGTTGGCTAAGTCTAGCATCAGAATAGTGTCTCTGTGCCAGCTATGTTTCATAATTTCTTTAATATCCTAGAAAAGTTTTGTTTACAGACACAGCAAAAAAATCAATTACAGTCTATAAGAATGTTAAACGTCAACTGCGGAATAAGATGACCCACTACTAGTATGAAGCGACTATCATATTTTATTAATTTAAGTACCATAGTTGTGTATTATTATCCATATTATGTGTATTATATACAAATTTGGTGCATTTCTACTCAATTGAAACTGAGATACATCTTTTATGGTAATCTTCAATTAGTATTGTGTAATTATAATCAAAATTGAGTCCGCATGGTTTTACATAACAAGTATCTTGCGTAATAAATCAGGTGCAATTCCATTCCACATATTCAGAGATATTTCTATAACGCACGTCCTGAAAAACCATGCGCTCCAAACCATTTCTCATGGGCCAACTAGCCCCATATCGCCATTTTTGTTTCTCATGAGTGTAGGGATTTATTGTGAAAGCGTTTCGATAAATAAACAAGCCCTAAAGTAACAATGAAGAATTATCTTTCTGAATATTATTTGTAAAAATGGAAATTTAAATTTATAAGCAATGAAAAAAAATGATTATTTATAGGCGAGGAAATTTACTCAGCTTAGTAAAAATTAGAAAATTCTAGCTGGTTCTTTAATGAACCCTACTTCTTCAAAGACGCAAATGTGGAAGAAGGAATAATACACACTTGTCTGGAATGACAGCGTTAAATACCGGAAAGTTTTTAAAATATCGCGACCGGGCCAAATAGCCCCGGTGTTCCATACAGTACACACATATGCACACGAACATTCGCTTTTACTTTGCCATTTCACTTAATGATTCGCTGGTAATATTGGTAGCTTTTCATTTCAATTAAAAGAACGTTTTCTGCATAGTTCCTGCTCGGTACTTTTTTAACATCAAATTAGACGTATTACATTGAAAGTTGGGTCTGTTATCTCACCCATATAAAATATGAACTATTAGTTCTGACTAAAGGTTAACTAATACTGATATAACTACTGATTCACAGTTATCAGATAAACTAGCATATACTGAAGCATTTCTCCGCTTTCTTTGATGACAACAAAAAATTCCATGAGCAAAAGTTATGAGAAAGGAAAACATAAAAATACACATGAAAGACAGAGAAGCACAAAATATAATTTCCACTCCAATTATCTCTTCTCAAATAAAGCATAAAAGTAAGTAAAAGGAGAAGGAAATACAAAATGTACTTTCCACTGGAATTATTTCTTCTAAAAGTGCAAAATTCCATTAGAAAAATGGAAACATCTCAAAAAGCTACGAAATTTCTTCTTTGGAAAAAAACCCCCCACTTTTCCTCCAACCATAACAGGCGTGTATTTCATATTATTTGAATGGGTATCAATCAATTTTAACAAATGTTACAATTTTTCAAGCAGTTTGAAGATAATAGAGTTTTAATTTCGAATTTTCAATATCGATATATCTTCTAAAGTCTATATTGTAAAGTTGTAGATATGTGTATTTTGCAGTCTAAGGAGTTAAATATTATTTTGTTTTTGTTACAGCAAAAATTTTAATGTTACCTTTAAAGTCGTAATTAAACATTCGTATTCAGTTATCTATTGTTTATTATATTAAAAAGTACATAATAACATTGTTTCTCAATACCCTTTGCTTATAGTTTCCAAATTTCTGCTTTTTAATAAGAAGACAATATTTCTTATTCTGATTTTCTTTTCCTGATGTGTGAATATTTAGCTGTTCTTAAAATCTGCATAAATTAACAAATTTTCATGCTTTATAAAATTACAATAACATGCTTTTATACAATTGAATTCCTTATTAATAAAAATCTTGAATAATTATTAAAGAAGCGTCAAAGTCATTCGGTTAAAATTTACAGGATTTAGAATTCCGGATTACTTGAAAACGCACCTAGAACAATAAAACAAAATAGGGAATAAGGTTGAATGAATAAGCAGAATGTTTTCCCGAGTAAAATTCTGAGCACACTGAGCAAAATATAGAGGTCTTGTTTCTATTCAATAAATCTAAACAATTAAAGCTACGAAAGAGGAATTTTTGAAAGGCTCTTAATATGAAAATTGAAATATTTCATTCGAACCATTGTAGTTGGCAAATTTATTTGTTGACACAAACGTAGAATTTTCAACAATTAAATCTCGTATTTTCAAACAAAGGAATTAAAGTAAATAGATACCACTTATAGGATTTTATAAAAATGCCTACTATATTAAAATAACCTTTTAGAAATATGAACACTAAGATACAATAAATTTCCTCCCCACCATATTCATAGAAATTACTCTATTGACTTGTTAAAATTATCGCGAATAGCAAATTCCAAAACTTGTTGATGAATGAACATTTATTCTGACATAGTACTCAAGAGACAAACTTATGGGGAAATAAATGAAGTAGAGCTGAATTATTATTCTTAAAATGCCTTAAATAAACTACATTTATATTCAAAAAATTAAAATATAAAGAGTATGTAAGAATCTAATAAATAAGGGATAGTGAAAATAAATATAAAATCTAAATTTTCATTTTGGGCAAGCAAATTATTTCACTTCGAAATTAAAATAATAAAAATATTGTTAAGAGACAAGTTAACAAACTGGATGTTTTGTTTACAAGTTAAAAAACTGGAATATATTTCAAGAAATTTACGTATTTTATTACTTTTTGAAACATATGCAGAAATATATCTGCTATACGTTCTCGGATTTTTAAAGAGGGAGTTTAATTGTGAAATTCTGAAGTGGTCTAAAGAGAAACAGGAAAAACAGTTGAACTGCATCATCCGAATCTGCATCATACGATACTGTAAAATGATGTCAAAAGTTTTAAATACAATTCAAGAATGCTAGAGATAAATTAAAAGTGAAGAAAGTGAGAAAACATATACCAAGATAATATTTTGTCTCAATTTAAAAACCCCAAATCCTAAATTATCATATCCAAATAAATAAGCTCTTCATTTGAAAAAGAAAACACTTTTTTAAACAAATTATATCCTTTTTCATAAGACTGCCTTTCTTAAATTTATGGGAAGTGGCATTTTGCAAAAAAACGGAAGAGTGATAATTTTCCATCCGGCACATACTAAATGTAATCCTAAATTCACTAATTTATTCAAGAAAAATATACAAATTTACGCTGTAGGAATTAATATTAAAAGCCTAAAATGTAATAAAAGAACCTAAACATTGCCTAAAAATATAAATAAACTTAAATAATCAGCATATTAATTTTAAGTTAAAAAATTACTCTTACAAAACCCAAGAAAGCAAAATTTCTGTTGAGTAAAGTAGCTATTAGAACAAAAAGAGATATCAAATCTGAACTATCATTTTTAAGTACAAATGTAAATTAGCACAAATTTGAATTTCTTTGTAATCAAGCAATTAAACTAGTTAATTCTTTAAATCATGATAATTATATGAAAAGGCATTTTTTCTCTAATTTATAGTGCCAGTAGCTCTCCTGTAGACTTTAATTTTAAATGATTAAAACTGTACACAGACTAAATTCTAAGACTTCATAAGATAGTTCAAGTTACTCGTAGAAGTTTATATACTGAATTTTAATACAGAAGTTGTTTAGATACAGAAACTCAAGTTTCTGTATAATAAACAATTAAATGAGAAGATTATGCATATTTCTTCTAATTTTTCATTCCTTTCATGCAAACCTGATCCTTTTACTTCTGTAAATGATTTCATATAAGGCACTTTATGGATGATGATCATCATACATTGTGACCCAAAGCTATACATTTCTTTTTACTGTTGTTTTGTTTTGAAAAATGTCAAACTGTAAAAATGCACATATAATTACGATATTGCAGAATTTTTTCTATATCTAGATAACTAGAACTCTTACTTTTTCTTAATGAATTCCGTGAAGAAAATTCATGCTTTATTTGTAATTTATAGCTCCATAAATTTTAGTCATTGTTGTCCGGTGTTAAACAAACTGATTCAGTAAAGGACTGTATGAAACTGATTCTAAATTATTTTATATAAATTTTGTCTTTTCAAAATTAATATGAATAATTTAACAATGAGCAAATAAAATAATTTACACGTCACATTTTTTTTACTTCTTTTTACTTTTTTATTAAAGAAATTTTTACTAAGTAATAGCAATTTTTATTAGATAATTCAATTCAAATTTTAAGTTTAAAATTATTTTTCTAACGTTTCAGCGATTTACGCAATTTTACATGAGAAGAAAAGCATTGAAATGTATGGATAAAATGGAACATTAACACATTACTTTATATGAAATATGTGAAATGCTTTAAATATACAAATGTTCCGTGATTTGAAAGTTTCAAATTCATCTCTAAGAGCTGAAGAAGCTCTAACTCATTATGATTTTAAGTATTTAATGAATAGATACCAGTTTAATTTTTCATAATATCCGTAAGCAAATCGTTGAAAGCAATAACTTTAATCACAATTGCTGGATAATCACACATCAATTATTTTTAACTTCTGCAAAAAAAATTTATCATAAATGATTCATTATTGAACTCGTGAAGTTGTTTTTCTCCATTCTATGATAAATGGAAAGTGAAAATTTTAAAGTTTAAATTCATGCTTTTAAAAATTAAGGCAAATAACGGGAAAATATATTAATTATTTATGTAATTAAAATGAATTGGACTTTTTTAGGTAAAACAGTAGCTATATATAAATATATTCTTATTTAGTGAAATTTTTTCGAGTATTCAATGCAATATCAAAATCCTTTTTCTATAATGGACTTTATTTCTTAATTTTTTTTCCATTTTTCCTTACAGATGCCTCTTATGATCATTATTTATGTATCTGATGTAAATACAGCTGTTGCATTACAGAATTTAATTTACGTTCAATATGGTGATCTTAACTAGGGGAAACTAGAGAGACTTGACCTAGATGATTTTCTCAAATTGCAAAACAGTTGGTAATTCATTAGGACTCATTTATTAGTGTGCAGATTAAATCAGCATGATAAGTGCACTTCCAGCATATTAAAGTACTTTTCTATCTGGAATTTAACAAATCCATCTGACTGAAAGACTTTGATCATATGGAGTATTGGAAGGAATTTCGATTCCAATAAAAAAGCCATTGTAATGGTCTGAAGATGAATGTTTCTTGGGACTTCCGAAAAGGATTAAAGCATTTAAGTGGATTATTTCATGATGGATCAAAACACTTGTAAGCTTTTAGCATACTTCAAGCTATAATTCGATCTATTTTGATTTGTAATGGTTTAATTCTAGGTGATTTAATTTTTAGGTCATATAGAAAAGTCAAGTTAGGTAGACTTGATCCTACCAAAAAAGTTTCACACAACAAGAGTTCATATCGATACATTTTGTTATTTACTGCAGCTTCGTTGTTCGTAGCCGACTGTAGTAATATAATTTGTGGCTGGGATCAACTTTCTGCTGCGGTGGAGTTGTTAGCCAATATGGCAACCCAAACCATCAAGCTGGATGATTGCACCAGCAAACCTTCGCCTTAATTGTTGAAGTAATTGTAAATGTTTTTGATAGTTGAGTTTTATATAGAGAAAACTATTTAAAACTTGTTTTGAAATATTTCTTTAAAGAATAAAATTTCTGTCAATAGGAAATTTTAAACAATTTAAAAACGTCTTTACACGAGTCAAATCTCTCTAAGGATAGGGAGCTTTCACCTTAGATGATTTCATGAAATACATATACCTTCTGCTTTAGTGAGATATTAATTTCGTATGATAATATTTCTCATTCTTAAAAACTAATTCTTTTATGATACTAGCAATTAAAATATTCAAGAATTTTTTTAAAAAAATTAAGGTCCAGTCTCCCTAGTTTCCACTATAGAAGCAAATTCTTTATTTTCAAAATGTATTTTTATTATTATAGTTACATTTTTGTGTACATTATTCAAGTAAAAGTAAAGTGTGCAGATTAAATCAGCATGATAAGTGCACTTTCAGCATATTAAAGTAATTTTCTATCTGGAATTTAACAAATCCATCTGACTGAAAGACTGATCTTGACTGTCTTAAAATTCTCTAATGTTACCTTGTATAATAAATTTTAGAATTCAATAAAAAAATAGTTTTCATTGATTAAAGGTCTTATTTTTCCTATTATCCTACTTTCTTTATCCTTAGTTTCTTATTCTTACAGAATAACACAGTTCTACAGTCAAATTTTATGTTGAGCATTCTCAAGGATATATCTCACAATGAGCACGATTTTTTATCTCAAAATTATCCGTTATTAATGATGCTCTGAGAAGGAGTTCAAATGCTGAAAAAGGTGATGAAAAAAGGTGATAAACATTGCAAAAAATGGTGTGAAATTTTAATATGGAAAGGCACTTTCCTTTCTTTTACTTTGTAAACGCAGCGACACTAGATACAGTTGCATTAATGATTGTTTAATTCTGAGCGTGAATTTCTAAAAATCTGTATTCGGGTAATAACGCAATACCATGCTGAAAGTAAAAACTCACTAATTGAATAAATAAACCTTGCAATTAATATAATCTCTACTAATAAAAACAGCGATATATCTAACTGTTGGCGATCTACAGGGAAGACCGCTTGGCCTAGATTTACCAAATTTGACACAAATATAGCTTGGAGGACGGAAATGTGCACCTGAAAGCGATTCTTTGGAAATTTTAATTAATTAAAAATTAAGAAAATGCTGACATTCTTTGACAATAACTTTCAACATCCAATTGCCTCCTAATTTAAAAAAAATCAAATTTCTCCCGATTTAGAAAAATATTAAAAATATTTTTATGCGTAATTTGCGACAAAACTTTTCATTGTTGTAATGAAATTCAAACTTTTTTCATTGTTAATACAAACATTTAATAACGAGTTTTGTTTTATTGTTTAAAGCTAAGTAATGACTATTCTACTTTTTTTCAGTATTTTTCTGTAAAATCATAATGAATTTTCCTTTTTTTATTTCATCAATTTTTTTGTGGAATCGATAAATAAAGCTCTCTAAGATAGTAAAAATATTAGGAAATATATCCAGCAAGATGAATGATTGTGGTTGCTATTCTTTTTATTAGCATATTTTAATCCATCTAACATGCTGTTGATAGTAAAATACGCCACACCATTTTAACGTTGGAAGCATTTGCATATGTTGCATAGAGAGTAAGAAAGTGAAGTCTCTCTGATAATATGCAATCAGATGTTAGTTGACGAGGACAGTTGCTTCATGTTACTTGACGTCATCAGACACGTTCATGTAGGCGATGAACAGAATAAACGCAAGGCTACTTACTATAATAACAGATTTTAAATGTCTATCAAAATTTGAAGAGTTTAAAAATACAATATTAAGGTATTTTATATTAAGGTATCCGACTGTGTTCGGAGACATTTTTTTGAAAAATAACTTATATATATTTTTAATGTTATTTTTCAAATGCATATGTTTCAAAACTATGAAAATATTGTAAAATTAGGTTCTCAAAATAATATTTTTTTAAAAAAATGAGAAATTTGAAGAAAAATGACTAAAATATTTGCCTTACGCTAACAGTCATAGACAAAATCCTATTCTAAATATACATAAATCCTTGTAGGAGTACATTTTTATGACAGCTATCTGTGTTATGCTCTAAAATGTTTCTTGTACTTCAAAATAGTTTTGAGATATAGCTGAACATAGTTACTAGACTGATAATTTTTCATAAAAAACGCTTTTTGTTTATATTTAAGCACTTAAAAATAATACTTGATTTTAAAATTGGTCTTAGTTTTTAGAGGAAAACATCAAGCATATTGCAGAAAAAAATCTCAGAAAATTTCATATCAATACTTGAATAACTTTTTGAGAAATCATTGTTACGGTCGACAGTTTTCCTCCAAAATATCATTTCTCAGAAAACACATTTAAAGTTTTCGTGCAACATAAAATAATGCTTGCAGTTCGGTAATAAAACAGCTGTAACTCCATTTGTAATTCACGTAGAGTAAAAAGTGAGACAGTTTTAGAAAGCTGGTTAAACAGGCTGCAAAATTAAGTCATAAATTGTTTTTTGATAATTTCATCAAAAACGACGATTTTAAACCAGTCCATACCTTAAGGTATATAAGGTATCAAATTATGCATAACATATTCAATTGAAATAAATCTCAATCACCAATAACGGTACGGCAGATGATTCCCAAAGACGGTTAATCTTGATAGTTAATTGTTATAGACAGTGTATTGGGAATCTTTATTTAGGAAATGACAATTCAAAGAAAGTAAAAACCACGAAATAAACTCTGATAGAATCGAATTAAACAGACAAGGAATCCATTCTAGTCCACTTTTTCAAGGGCTATAGACTAAATTCGAAATGGATTCAAATAAATTGGGAAATGTTTTTGTAAGAGGCTTTACAAGTCTCACCAAAGCCTTTTCATAGCCCGAAATTTCCCAAACCACAAGACAAGCAAGATAAGTAAACAACAAAAGAATTTTCAGAAAGAAAAAACAAACATAATACCGCTAACAAGATTGATTAAAAAATTATTAGCCTTCCGGCAATAATTCCTATAATTACCAATAATTATACATATATTCCAATAATAATATATATTATACCAATAATAATATATATTTCAATAATTACCTTCATAAAAATATCAGTAAAGAAGAAAAATTCAAACTTACTTCATTCTTGCAAAGATTTAAAATGTCCAAATTCAACTCACAGACAAAGATTGTTGATTTTAAGGCGGGATTATCATTATTCTTTGTCTGTGAGTTAATTTGGACATTTTTAATAAGTAAGTAAGTTTGAATTTTTCTTCTTTACTGATATTTTTATGAAGGTATTTTTGCCGGAAGGCTAATAATTTTTTAATCAATCTTGTTAGCGGTATTATGTTTGTTTTTTCTTTCTGAAAATTCTTTTGTTATTTACTTATCTTGTGGTTTAAGAAATTTCGGGCTATGAAGAGGCTTTGGTTAGACTTAGGTCAAGCCTCTTACAGGAAAATTTCCCAATTTATTTGAATCCGTTTCGAATTTAGTCTATAGCCCTTGACAAAGGTGGACTATAATGGTTTCCTTGTCTGCTTAATTCGATTCTATCGGAATTTATTTCGTGGCTTTTACTTTCTTTGAATTATCATTGACTTCCTTTGTTTGTTGTTTGCAGCGACATATTGCGCGCTACTTGAACATTGTTTAAATTTTGTAATGTATGTTTAAATTTGTTTTTAAATTTGATTCATTTACTAATTTAACTTATTTGATTTTCTTTATGCTTTATTTAGGAAACATAGTTTATTGTTAAAACTAATATGGTTTCTTGAAATAGCGCATTTCAGTGTTACCAATGAAATGTTTGATTATTAAAATGTGGTTATTCTGTATGATTAAAGAAATAGTCTAAAAGGATATGAACTATTAAGATTAAACTATAATTAAGTGTTGAAATAAAACAAGAATGGCTAATTAGTAGTATATCTGTTTATGTAATCTGCCAAGACAATTGCAAGTCACCACAGATTGAGCCATTTTTCCTTACACCTTTTCCATATAAATTATTAATAGCCAGTACAAGGAAATAAGAAATGGGTTTTGATCTAACGTGATGGCGCAAGCACATACTAACATCCACTTCCATTATTTAACGCTAGAATGCGAACTTTTTCCAATTTTCGAATAAGATCCTAATCACACCGTCTTAGCTGTCACTTAAATGTCGGTCTATTTAAAGCAATTTTAGAAAACTTAACACGAACTCGGGTGATTTTAATCACCTGGCACCAGCGGTGCTCAAAAGAAATGAATAAATAAAATACATGACATTCTTTATTGCTTTGTCTAATATGGGAAGACAGGCGCATTATAGCCTTCTCTCCTATCTGAATAATCAATGATCAGGTCAGGATCGCTTAAGCCAAGAGAAAATCAAAAATATCTAAACATAAAAATGAAAAAAAGAGATCCAAGACCGGAGTGATTATCTCTGACTCGACGATAAGGCCAGGGCTATCGAAAAGTGTGATTTATTTGAAAAGGTAAATAAGACGTAATCAGCGCGAATCCTGATGCTTTTAGCCGAGATCGATGTGAAAGTAGAGGAGGAAATTAAAAGTGTTTTACCGCGAAACGGTGCTTGTCATATTCAATTAGGAAGACGACGTCTCATCTTCATGCTGCTAGCCGGCTTTCTTCAAGGGTTTTCGGGGCCACATGATGGATAATCGAATTCTTCCAGAAGCTCTGAGCGACCGAAATAAGTGGTCACGAGGAAAAGCGATGATGGAATTTTTATCTCCTCCGCCCCTCTTCTTCCTGGCAGCATTCTTTTTCTTCTGATGCACGTAAAGAAGCCGCTTCATCAGGGAGGGGAGAGCAGGCGCGGGATGCATTTATGCAGCGTTTGGCAGTTGACGGCTTTTTGAAGCGGCCGTTAATTACGGAAGAGCTCTCGCCGACGATAAGAAATATTACCCCCGCCCCGTCTCCCGGCCGACCCTCCCCCTCTACCCGAATTTCCTTTTACTTCGCGCTTTAGCTAAAACAAACTCTGAAAAGTTAAAAGGATGCCAGGCAGCAGCGCGTGTATGTTCTCTTCGCCATGCCTGCGTACACCCGCGTATGCATCGTGCATGTCCCAAGCGACACGGGAATGCATTATCACAGCCGCGAAAACTTACATTCTGTAAGAGAGAGAGAGAAGATCGGGAGTAAAAAGGTAGGGTGGGGTGGGGGGGAGAACGGGGATGCTACGCATAAGTAGGGGAGGGTGTGCATGGAACAGAAAGAAGGTACGGAGGGATGCAGAGTGAGGGGGGTAGAGCCCCCGGTTCGCTGTCGCGCCGGGGACGGATTACTTTTTAATGGGGACAGCAAAACCACATTAATATCAAATGCGACTTCGGTGTCGGATGCGCGCGCATCGCCAGATTGCTCGGTGCTAACGATCCTCGTGGGTATACTTGGCAGACGAGAAAATCGCCAGCCACTGTCAACCAACATCGTGGGTAATTTATAAACTGCGGCGGGCGTCTCGAGGGGGATTTTCTCTCTCCTCCCTCCCCCTCTCCTCTCACTCCCGTTTCCAAAAGCCTCTTCCACCCCCACACCCCCTCTAGCGCACTCCGCGATCTTTTTGCTGCCGTTTGTGAGAGTCGATATACACATTCGATCCCCCCCCCCCCTTCTACTATGAAAAGGCATAAAAGCAAAGCGATCCCCGGATGAATAACAACAACCAAATGACCATAATCTGCCCGTTAATAATCTTTTTTTACCTCTCTTTCCTCCTCTCTGTTCGTTCCCTATCTTCGCTCCTTCTCACCGTTTGCAGCTCTTTTATTACCTTTTTATATTCATTTCTCTGTCTATATCACGATTGAAGCATTACCGCGGGAGAAAAAGGGGAGACGATGTATGCGTGTGTGGTAGAGGTGGGATAAAAAAATAACTCTCACAGAACAGAGGAAATCAGGTAAGTTATTTTATTATTCATACGTCTCTCCTTGCTGAAAAGGAATTTTCGATTTCAGAATATAAAATTTCTCGTTAATGGAGGCAATGTGAGAAGGCATACAGTGAGAAAGAGATACGTATTTAAAGGTGCCTTATTCGAGATAAAGTGAAGAAATTTATTCGCCGCTTTGAAACACCTGGCATACCGGCTGCTTGAAAGATTTTAAAGAATACTAATAATCAATCATACTTTTAGTTCTTTTAGGTACATTAACATGGTAACCACTAAATAAACACAATCCAATTTTAGGGGAATAGTATAATTTAATTCTTGCAAATTCAGTGCGGTTCGTAAACGGCTGTATTCTTACGAAGGAATTAAATTGCAATAAGAATGAAAGTTATGTAACAATAAAATGAAAAGAAGCAATGGAAAAGATGTGCACAATTATGTATGAAATAGAATTCAAGTTCCTCACAGATACGATCATGCAGTATATTCCTGATGCTATTTTACTGAATCAGAAAACAATATTTGTGATTGATCGAATTAGTTCATTTTAATAAGGTTAAGTCGTGTCTTAATTTTTTTTTATTTTTAAATTATATATAATCCAGTATTTGTTGCACCATTTATGCACTGATAAAAGAGCATAGGTCACAGAATTTGATAAACTTAGAAGGGTCTCATGTTAGGACAAGATTAATGATATAAATATAAATAATGAAATGAATAAAAATAACCGAAATTAAAAGGACATATCAAAAAGTAATAACTTTTCCAATATTATTCTGAAAAACAAAGAATTTATTATGTAGCTTATTGAAAGATTTTACATATTAAGTCCAGGAGTACTCAAATAAAAACAATGTTAAAAGGATCGTTGCAGAGATCGAAAATAACATTACGCTAACTATATTACGTATAATTATTACTTTAGCTATAACCATTTCAGCAATATTACGTTTCTTCAAATTATTTTTAGATCATTTGAAAAAAAAATCACAAAAGAAAAATTAATGTATCATTTTTTTTCTTCACGAATATTGATACAAATTATACATATCTTCCAAATTATATTCTGTTCAGTTCAAAAACTAGAGGAGCATGAAGAAAAAAAAACAAGCGGTGGTTTTATTTTATTTTTTTAACATCTTAGTTTCACACTTCTTCGTAACTGATGTGCTTAATAAGTTTAAAGAAAGAGAAAATGAATTACGTCTCGACTAATCACGAAATGTCTCAACCGCCGTAATAATATTCAGCAGTGTTTTCATTCTGCCATCTAAAGGGAAATTTAACTTCCATTACAATCACTTAAAAAGTATGGAATAGTTTCATTGATCTAATATATGATTTCATTCTTGAGTAGTTGATCTATTGTTCAATTGTTGGTTCAAGAGCAACGATTCAGTATTTTTTGAATGAAATCAATCACAGAAAACGGTTTTCACTGATATATCAATAGCAAAATGCTAAAAATTAAATAAGCAGGTATACATATTCAGTGGTGACCAGTTGCCCCCCCCCCTCCTGCTTTTTTGCAGGAAAAATCAATTTTTATTTAATTTTAGCAGCCTAAAACTAGGAATTATAAAAAGGCAATAGTGTCCAGGAAATTTAGCTAAATTTCTAACTAAATTTCTAAATTTTGTTGTCTATTCCCGGGTACTTTTAAATTATTATAATTTTTTTGTTCCCCTACTTTTTCCACCCAATCGCCTCCTCTGTTCGTAGTATAATAAAGACCTTCATTAATGCCAGACTGGTTGAATTCATTCATTCAGACTATTTCGTCAAAATTCAACAAAACTTTTAAAATGAAATGTTAGTTATTTTAAAATTAACAGAAAACTGCCATTTCACAGCAATAAGTATCCTAAATTAATATTATTCATGTTCTTCCTGTCTTAACTGCTTAAACATTACTACTTAACTTCTTACTACTTAAGCATTACTCTTTCAATCTAAGAATGCGATTAAATTTCTTTACTTACTTCCTGTTTTATCAACTGTCTAGACTATAGTTTTCTCCCTCAGAATGCTCGCATTTTGTGATAAATTTTTAACTCGGACGTCATCGCACATTTTTTATGGAATTCCACAAACATATTAATGCGCTGCTAATATTTTGTTACTAATCCTTTTTCAGAGTCATGTTATTGAGATCTAGTCATGAAAAACAAAGGACATTAAAAAATTCCCTTTCAAAAATAACATTATCTCTAAACATCTTCCACAATATCCCCCTGATCCCTTGTTCAATAGTAATAGTCGTTCAATAGTCGTTCATCTTTACTATAATACAAAATAGAAAGTAGCATTTCTTTTTTTATCATTATTAAGTTGTTTTAATAAGTCACAAGAAAGTTAGTACTATGCAATAGAAAAATGCATAGTACTAACTTTCTTGTGACTTATTCGTGGAAATTAAAAATTCGTCCGTTAGTAGAAAATTCGAATCTATGTTACTTTTAGATAACTGCATATGATAAAAGGACACTCATGGTTAAAAAGCTTTTTGAACTGATTGAAATAAATGTTGTTTACATCGTCTAAAACCCTATCCATCAATAATGGTTTGGGGAGATAAAATCAATTAGAAATTGGCAGTGGTAACAAAAAGAACTCAATATCTATGCAATACTAAAAGTTTGAAAATCAAAACTTCACTTTAAAAAAAGTGGATATTTGCTTCTGTACATTATTGTATAGATTCTAGACATTAAATTTTGTTTATAGTTAAGGGATATATCTATTAGAGGAAGAAAAAAGCCATCATATTAAATTTAATCTATTAAGGATACGAATACATGTTGAGGAAATCTTCATGATCTTCCAGTAATTTGAATTCCATACGCAAATATTAAGTTACATAAAACAGAAATTCTATCTTTCTTTACAGAAAAATTGAAGCAGGTTGTCATTTAATAGAAAAAAAACATCTAACCCTCGCTTTTTAAGAAATATACATAATTCCAAATAATATATTAGAAAGTGAGATACTTAAAAAATCCTTGCATGAAACTATTTAGTATTTATAATAAAAACAGAAATTAATATTTATGTGGCAAAATATACGTCTGAGAAGTAAAAATAAAATTAAATTAATTCCGACGCTTCCTTAGTCGAAAAAAATGTCGAAAATATGATGTTTCCGACAATTCTTCTATACTGATAAAAACACAGCAATAAAAAAAAGAGAGCTGAAAGCGAAAAATTGTGTTATATCAGCCTGTGCTACATCCGCGTTCTTTACTTTTTGAGTCTCGAATCAAACACGAAAATAGAAAGAAGGATTGGGAAAAAAGCAAATTTTTCCATTGTAGATAGAAAAATGAAACATTGTTGATTCGAAGAAGCTTTAGAGTCAGAGAGGGAAAAAAATATTATTCATGTTTCCATATTTGTCAATTAAACTCTTGCGTCGGAAACGCGTAGACTAATGCGGTAGAAAAAGACGAAAAGGTACAGAATTTCTGAGAAATTTTTATGAGCATAAAACTGAAGAATTCTTATTCGTGTGTCAAGGGGATTTCGCTCCAAAGCTGCATTTCGGATCTTGCATGAAATTCCAGTCAATTATATATTAGTGCTACTTTTGCGTCTCGAAGCAGCAAAAGTATATCAGTTGGAGATATGTCCTAGGGATTTCAATATTTTTATTTTAAGAATAGTTAATTCATCCATCTTCGAGAAAGACGATTCCCTCTTCGTGTTTTTAGAACGTCTGGATTTTCTTTCGGCTCGAGATTTTGTTTTTAAGAATATTCCAGAATAAATTCACCTTTTTTTAAGGAAGAGTTGTTTAATGTAAATACTAAAACTGTAAAAGATGATTTCGAAGGGTAATATGCAATGGGTAACAGAAATGTCTTTCAATTCTTGAATAACTGAAATCCAAAAGATAGGTAACATAATTAATTAAGGAAGTTTTTTTATTTCGATTCATTTTTATTAGACTCTAGAAAACCGCTTGTAGAAAATAACAGCTCATAATGTTTTTATTTTATTTGGAAAACGTTTTCAAAGCAAAGGAAAGAAATCTTCTTTATTAAATTTGATTTCCAATTAACTTATTTATTTTATTATTTCACCATTTTTTTTTTTTTATTTTCATAAACGTACTTTTTCATGAAAAATTCTGATTTCAGCTAATTTATTTATTTTATTATATTACCAATTTATTTATTTTCAGAAACATTCTTTCGATGCATGCGAATTTTTTAATTTAATGTCTTAGAGTCTTTTTCTGGTACAGTTTTCCTGGTGATGCTGTATATCTAATATAATTATTTACATACTTGGACTTGGTTGTTATAAATGAAGTGTGATTATATTACAAATATATTTTTTAACTCAAAGCTTAATATCAACTCAAACATTTCTAAAACCTTCAAAATATCAATATATTAACTCTAAATATCTAAATAAATGCCTTCAAACTTCTATTAGAAGGATTCGTGAATCCCTACAGATAAATAAAACTGACACGTCCATCCGTTGAGCAGGCGCAAGTGAATTTTTATGATACAGCATTTGGTGCAACTACTCAAGTTTTGAATGAAATAAAAGCAAGGTTATACTTACATTGAATATAACAATGAACTGTTGGCATGCCGGTGGAATTGTTAATTTCATGGGTCTGAAAGACATTCGCACTTTAAGTCTATTTAACTTTAAATATATCAAATCCAAGCATTCCTTTGTTCCAAGCTTAATTAGTTTGTTTCTATTCTATAGAGTATAATTTTGTTAAGTGCAACAATATAATTCTTTATTTTTATTTTAGTACCGTCTGAAGCAAATATTTATATGTAAATCTTGTTTAGTATTTATAAATGTTCCCGTAAGAGTGCCTAGTATAAAATAAAACACAGAAGAGTGGTAACAAGTAAACTTAATGTTATGTTATGAAAATCTCAAAAATCAATGGTTACAACTGAATACAAACTTTTATATTTTGGAATGACTATTATATCGAAACAGATAAGGAGCAGACAGTATAGGATGGAATAGGGAACAGACTCATAAGAAAAATTAAAATTCGTACATTGTAGGATTTGTCTCTGTTGCTCACTGAATCTGTTTATAACATATCTGTATTCTGTGAGAGCTGAATTAACTGATTTAACGAATATTTTATAATCTAATAAACGTGGTGAAGGCAGATATGGAATCAAGCACGAGAATGAAGGATTAAAGATTCATGGAGGAATTCCACAGATTATTCGGCGAATATGAAAACTCGATGTGAATTGCATCTGGCCAGGGATCAAATCAGTTGTGGAAGTGGCTGACTGTACCACTGGTCTGTGGAAGTTCAAAAACTGCACCCTCTTCTGATATATCATAAACTTTTCTTACATTCCATAATGGAGCTTCAAAATGGGGCTTTGATGTAATAAAAGAAATTAAAATCTAACTTAAATGTTATATATCGAAAACAAATGATCATGACTGATCTTTGAATTGTATTTCAGTTCGCCTACTTTTGAAATCCATTAATGGAGTAAAATGCGTATTCATAACTACATTTTAAGTACGATGGTTCAATAGGGAATAAAAAGGTTCTTCTATATAGTGCATACAGAAATGGGAATTCCATCCACCCTAAGCATGCGGGATGCTTCTGTATCGTACAGTGGTTCTAATACCACTTAGTCTAAGATATCCAGCCCAGAATCAATGACTCTTGATAAAGGAGAATTGTGACATCTTCTGTTAGTCAAAGCGACCTTAGAGTATCTGGGTAGCATCTGAGGTAGAAGTCTGAAGCCTTTCTGAAGGACATGCAGCCAAAATGTTTCACATATGTGCTTCACTTGGAGGAAAACTTCAAGCAGCCAAGAAGACCGCAATAACTTATTCATCGCTAATGCGGTCAGTAATCTACCAGTTTATGAATAAAGCTGGATAAGAGCAGAGCGTAAAATAGAATCTTAAACCTTCTTCCTCCGATTCTTCGGCCATGTCATGGTATGCTTTAACCCACTCTTCCATTCGAGGATACTCCATGTAGCATTTATTCTTTTATATATTAAAATAAATTTCATCTAACTTTCCTTTTCAACTACTTAATGCTTACGTATTCCACAGTTGGAAAAAGAAAATATTGCTCCTTATATTAGTAATTGTTGCTAATATTAGGGGGAATGGTTAAAACTGCTAACGGCAAACCACAAACAATTGTTTTATTAAATACACTTCAAATTCATGAACTCCAGTAAAATAAGTTGACGGTGAGTTATGAGTTTTCCTTTAATAAAGGTTAGTTTATAAGTGAATTATTCAGTGAATATGCCGCATCATTATTTAACATCTCTACTAATAATAAAGAAGAATGTCTGTGTGTCGTCTATGTGTGTGTGTGTGTTAGCTTTCTACAGGACAGACTGCTGGATCTAGAGCTACGACATTTGGCACAAACATACTTTGGACGATGGGATTGTGCGCCTCGGAGCCCTTTTCTTGAAATTTTAATTATTTAAAAATTAAGAGAAATTTTGGCGTTTTCCATTAATAACTTTCAAAAGTATTACAGCACAAAAATCATTTTTAACCATATGAAACTACAAAAAATTATCTTTTCAATGATACCAATTAAGTTGCCATAAAATATGTTCACGAATTTTAATAAATTTTTAAAAACATTTTTTAGCAAAATTTACAATACTTTTCATTGTTGCAATGCAACTTGAATCGTTTTCATTGTTTAAATAAATGTTTAATTGCGTATTTTTACTTTATTGTTGTAATCTAAGATAATATCCTAATACATTTTGCTTTCATATTTTATTTCATCAAAATTTTTGTGAAATCTGTAAACAAGCTATCCGAATTATTCTTTGCTTATATTAAAAAATATATCAAGCAAGTTAGATGGTTATGTTTGCTATATTTTCATTCTTTTTTCAGCATGTTTTAATCCAGCTACCATACCACTGGTCATAAAATCTGCCGAGTCATTTTAATATTGAAATCAAATGCATGTTTTACAAGATGAATAAGAAGGTGAAAATAGTGCCGACAACATGTAATTAGAGGTTACATAACATGGTCAGTTATTTGCATGAGTTTTGCCCATTTGATATTCATGTAGACAATGAACAGAACATGTCCAAGGTCACTAATAGAACATGGGTTAAATATCTACCGCAATCTGAAGTTTAAAATTACGCTGTTAAGAGAACCATGAATGTAAAATGATGCAAGATTCAATTGAAATCACATTCCCGGCGAACAAGCTGGTCGCCGAAGGCGGCTAGTCACAAATAAAACCCAGTTGAACCACCAAAAGTGAAAATTTTCCCTCTCTAAAGTGCTAAAAGAATGCTAGTTCTTTTGCTTAGAAGGGTGTTTATAAGACCATTCCATTTAAACATAAAAACATTTATAAAAAAATAGCTCTGTTCTTTGCAGGTCTGGTTCCAGAATCGCCGTGCGAAGTGGAAAAAGCGCAAGAAAACGACCAACGTTTTCCGCAACCCGGGTGCCCTCCTTCCCTCTCATTCCCTGCCTCCCTTCGGATCCATGGGCGAGGGATTCTGCTCCTTCGCGACCACGGCCGACACGCGGTGGCCCATGTCCCAGATGGGATCACCGGGACTTCCCCTGGGGCCATCCCTGTCGAGGCAGCCTGCACTCGCACAGTCCCTGTCACAGCACAGCGCAGCAGCAGCCGCGGCAGCCATGGGAGGAATGAATCAGGTATTACGCACACCCCTTTTCAACAATGGGGGTGATTCTTTCAATAAAACATTTTTTCCTATCTTTTGTCATGCAGCAATGAATACTTGATGACACCCTTGATTTTTTGCCCTCCTATTCTGACGTTATTTTAGAGGACATTTAGTGTATAACGTACTTACTGCCACCGTACATTAACAGTTTCCCCATCGGAAGCCCATAAAATTTTTGTATTAATATATTTTAAAAATCAACTCTTACTGGCATGTGATTAACTCACAGATGGTGTGTCAACGGCAGCTAACGTGTTTCAACACGTGCTGACAAGTCCTATGTTTCACCATTATTTTTCTGGATCAGTCAGTTATTTTAAAAATTTTATGAACATCACAAATTAAAGTCAATCTTGAATTTGTATCTTGTTGAGTAAGTTTATGAGAACCTTCTACTTTATTAGCCTTCAGTATCTTAAAAAAAAAAGTGAACAAATATAGCTGGCAATCTAACCTTCTTTGTATTCATCTGCTTGCTGTTTGAAATAAAGATATGAAAAAAAAAATGTATAAACATTTTGAAATTTTTGCAGTTTGAAGGAAATTTTAAATTAAAACCTTTTTCTTAATCATTCATCGACAATTATTCACTACAAAGAACAATTTGATGTGATAATTTGTTTTATTACGAACAGAATTCTCTCTCTCATAATTCTCCGGTCGGCACCCTTTCAATAAATTTCTACGCAGGTCAAACCTGAGTTTTGCCCCATAAAATCTCAAAACCAAACCAAACTAAATCGACTTTTTGGAATGAAGAACGAGTTTAAATGGATGTATTTGTATAATCCTTACAAGAAGCATAAGAGGTAGTTGTAGAATCCTTATAAAAAGTAAGAAGTATATGTATTAATCCTTGTAAGAAGTGATCTTATTCCTTTGTAGAAACATTTCAAATATATAGTTGGAGACACAGAACATCTGTACGAGTATTACATATAAAGAGAAAAAATATATTTTTGCCATTTTGTCTAACTTTTCTCTGAATCAGTCAAATACTATGAAATCTTTAACTGCATTTTGCAATCATCATGATATAAAATTAAACTCGTTTCTTTCTCTGCGAAGCTTTCCGAACCCTTTGATGACGGGCATTTGCAGTTTAAAATATAAAAAGTTGCCATATACAAAATGATGAAATTCTTGCACGTAAATTTATGTAGTAAATTAAATTTCCCAAACTAAAAGACTGAGTATTGATGATATCGGGACCTCTGCCCACTTTTACAGTTCATATCTTAAACTTTAAGAGTTCCTCTTGAACTCCAATCATACGGGTGAACGAATTCTACTTTCTGAGTTCATTGAGACTAACATTTTTTAATAAGCAGAATTGTCTTGGAATATTGGCAGGCAGTGACATTTCCCTGAAATCAAGTAAGTAGTTCGTCGCATGTAAAATTCTTTTTTACACTGCAAATTATACAGAGAAATAAGATTGTCTGAACATTTCAGGGAAGACGCTTATTGCACAAGAAATATGAATCAACTAATATGGCAATAAAAATGCTTTGTTTTATTGTGATATATTTTCTTCAATGATAACGTCTTCATTCCCCTTTTCTGCTGGTAAACCTTATGGAGAACTTAGGAAGTTTTTTTTTCTGAATTTCATGTCTTGGAAAATATTTTTCCCACATTAAACAGAGTAGATGAATATTATAAGCATGGGAATTCAGTGGAATACATATCTTTGATTCGAATTCAATTCTCAAAGAAATGTATTGGCACAGTTTTTATCTGACAGCAACAAGAACAAAAAATGTTTCAAATGAATGCATTTTCTTCATTGACAAATTCGAATTTGTTCGATCCTATTTTAAGCGAACATATAACCTCAATTATTGAACTGTCATCTTTTGAACTACCATAGGAGTTTTTAAAATATTTCCCATAGAGTTTGTTTGAAAAGAAAAACTGAAATTTTTATTTTTAAAAGCTTAAATGATTTTTTGATGTTGCTCCTGTTATTATTTACGAAAGAATTGATGCCTGTATTCTTATTTATCCATGTTTTGTATTATATGCTATTAATGAGAATTCTTAATTTACTTTAAATATTAATCAATTTAAAGATGTCAGGTTGCATGCAAAGAAATAAAAACTGAGTTATGATTAATGTTTAATTCATTGCATGTTACTATACATATATGAAAAATATGACTCTGCTCATTCTGTATTAGTTAAACTACTTGATTTAATTTCATCATGAAATGCTCAAACTTTTTTCACTTAATCTCTCAATTAATGACTTACCAACTATGTAATTATTTTATCTGCTAAGCCCTAGTTATGTGAATATGCTTACTTTAAATACACATGCGTCAAAGTAAAAAAATATTGAAATTAGAAAAGCACTAATTTTTAGGACAATAAAAAATTCATAATAAAGCTCATAACTGGTTTTAATTTTGACATTTAATTGCGATTCTGCATGCAACTTCATATCTAATTTACAAAAGCAAACAACACCAAGTAATTTAATCCTTATATCAGTATTAGAGTTAGGAATTAGTTTATGAACAAATAATTTATAATATGCTGTAGAAATTCTCCTAAGATATCTAACTCTTGCAACTAGAAATTTTATTTTTCTCGATTGAGAAACAGAAGAAAAATCCGTGAGAACGATTATTTATAAAGAATGTCAGCCATGAGAGCGAACATTTATAAAATACCGAAACTTAATACTTAAAAATTAAATGCATCATTAAAATTCCTTACCAGAAATATTCTTCAAGGCAATTCTTGAAAAATTAACACTTACTTACTAAATCATATCTCAGTAAAATTCTACACCTATTCGTTTTATAATGAACTTTGCGAAGCACTGCATTAGACCACTAGAGTGAATTTATTTCAACACCTGTCATTTGAAACGTTCAATAGATAAGGATAAAAACCGAAACGGTTTCCTTTTATCAGCGCCTCCGTTATGTGTTTCCTTTCCACTGGAAAGGGGTGTCTTTAGTAGTTGTTAAGGCCTGTTATGTATGTTTCTCTATATGCTTGTGCCCTAAGGCTGCATATATGTTGCGTAATGTCTGGACTTGTGTATATATCGTTGCAGACTCCCAATTACCTATCCAACTACAACCATTTCGGCGGTGGGAATGGCACCACAGCGGGTATGTGGACCGATCGATGGCAGGACGGCAGTTTCTAAACAGAAGAAAGCCAGGAACTTATGCCAGAAGGTACCTTCCCTCTTCACTTCGGCCTGCTCGGGCCAACCTTTCTCTACTGTCTCTATCATTTCTTGCCATGTAAACACACACTTTCTCGCATCACCACACATCTCCTATAACTAGACGCTAAACACACTTTCATGGACTGTGATTCAGGTACATTGAGTTTAATTGGCATTCTGTCATAGGTTACACAAGGAGGTCTCTACGAGAATATAAAGGCAATCTCTTCGGTTCAGATGAAATTGATTTTATAATCGGATTGAGCCTTGTATGAAGACTTTCTCGTCTCTGCATACATTATCGCTTTACGAAATATGCTTTTTTATGTATGTGTTATGGTTAATGTGGTTATCGATTAGTATAAGAATGATTACCGATCAAAGTGATAAATCGATTCATCGCTTTTCCGATAATTATTCATACTAACCGGTTAATCACATTGGCCGTAACATATATATAAAGTCACAATAGAACTCTACTAATTTTTTTTTATTTTCATTTGAGAAGAAATAGTTTTACATCTAAAGAAATGCCTATTTGTTAGATGTTAAATTAATTAATTTAGAAGCATTATAATAATTTTTTTACATGACTGAAATTGAACTGCAGAATAATCCTTTAATAATAAAAACGCGTGCAATTCGTCTTGCAGCTATTTACTGACCATTAAGCCTAATTGTGTTACAAGTTATTCTCCATTAAAGACGTTTACTGCTATTCGACATTATTCACAAGTATCCAAATGTAGTATGAAAAATTTTATAATTTAATACAAAATTTTTTTACGATATTTTTTATGGTCTTCACTAATATTCCCAGCTTTTAAGGAGTTCAAGAATTTTACAAATACCCATAAATTTATAAAGTATTGTAATGAAAAATAACACGAATTTGATAGTAGTTTTAAGAGATTAAATAGAACTTGTGTTCTTATTGATTTCGCAATCAAAGGCAGCACTTTATAAAGCATTTGGTTGTATCGGGCTCTTCTAAATTTCATTTTAGTATTCTTATGTGACCTATAACATCATTACGTTGATATTCTTACTAGACGATTTAATGCAGTGTTTCGTAAAGTGAAATTATCACACAGATTTGGTGTATTTTTCACTTAAATGTAACTCAAGAATGTCAATATATGAGTCTTTTAGATAGACTAGAAACAAATGAATGATAAATGCATCTGGCAGATAATTCAAATAATGCCAGTTATCTTTATTAATTTATCAATCTATTTTTTACACATATTTTTTTTGGGATGAAATGACTAATACAAAAGTAAAAATTATCACATTATAATTTAACAAGGAACATATAAGAAATATTATGATCTTATTCAGTAATTTTTTATTGTAGCAAACGTAAAATGCATTATTTACTGAATTATATAAAAAATAATGCTTTTGATAAAAAATAAAATACTTTAAGTGCAACTTATCAGTCACTGGATGATGAAATTTACAAATGTTCTTGTATACATTTTCCTCAGCAAATGTTCTGTGAAAACTTGCTAATAATCATTTAAACATCAATTTCAACTATTATCGTTCATAAAGCAAAATAGCTATTTAATTACGTTCAATTGAAAAAGATCTTTAAGCAAGAAACACTTTTTGTCATGATTATTTTCTATAATGTGCATTTTATGAATATTTATGAATATTTTCTGCATTTTTTGTGCCTTTCATAATCAAAACGAAGCTTTGAATGACAGATGAATTTAGACAATTCTTTTCAAAAAGGTATCAATACCATTCTTTTTCGAATTCAGACGTATTAATAAGAAACAAGAATCAAAAAGAAACTATAAATTCAATTAAATTGAACATCACCTTGAAAAAGATAATTCTATGAAAAATAATAAGTCATAATGAAGATTGGTATGTATATATTTACGTGCTTCCTTTATACAAGCTAGAATAGGCAGTTGATGCGGAAGAATGGAATACGTGGAATCTATGAAGAAATCAAACGAATTCCGTAAAAAACATTAATGAGTGAAATACGTATAAAAAATTCACTAAAGTCTCAATGCAATTCAAACGTAATTTTTTTTCAAAAGGAGACTAAATTTTAAACTTAAAGAAATGATATTTTTGCTTTTAAACAACAATCTTATTCAATTAAAAATCAAATATCTTAAAATGATTTCTTACAAGAAGAGTGAAAATACTACAAAGTTTCCTTTCTTTTCAAAAGAACAATATAATCCTAAAAATTTTCTCTACACAATATATTTTTAGAATGGTTCACTGACAAATCCTCGGGTTTGTGATAACAGGTTTATGATTCGAGTCAAATGAATATTAAATTTACGATTACTACGTTACGTAAATTACGATTACTACGTTATAAAAGTAGTGTAGTGTGGCCGAGAGTTGGGAAGAAACTGAAATATAGTATCACTATTGACAGAGATTCAAAATTGTGGGGGAAATCAACAATGTTTTACGATGATTTTGATGCAACATTAATTTGAAAGATAAAACTCAATCTTTTGATATTTAAATATATATAAAGCCGCAGAAGTAATTAACAGGACAAATTATATACCCAAACTCATAAATTCAGTGATATAGTTAGACGACAGGAATTTAAAAAATGCATGCTAACCGTTTCGTTAATACGATAATCATAAACTGGTGGCGTTTTGAGATATTTTAAACAGTGGCATCCGATGCCTGAGAGTAAAGGGGGGAGGGGTAAAGGCTAACAATGATGAGGAGATGCGAAAGATTGGGGATGTTTTTAATGTGTATTAATTTTATGGAATGTAATTTATAGAGTATACAAAGGTAAAAACAGGAGAAGAGCTTTAAATTATTAATATGAAAATTTAATTTTGTAAAACATTTTTATGTAGGATTTCAATTAAGAAATTCGTTAAGCTTATCGATGTAAATATTCTTTGCATCAACGAGTCTAAGCGCTGAGAATGTACACTCCGTTCAGAACTTCCGAGGTAGATATTGCTTCATCAGGGGATTATTTTTAGAAAACCGAAATATCTGGTAGACATATCTTAAAGAAACAAAACGAGCTTGAGCAAATATTGCCACTTACTTTCATCGCAGCAACATAGTTTCATTCTTCTTCGGAAAGGTTAGGAACTATTTGAAATGTTCAAAAAAAGAATTAAAATTTGCGTTTGTTGTTAATGTCAGTAGTTTTATGTAAACACCATATAAAGTCCGGAAAATACATAGATGTTCGCAGGCCTAACATCAAATAACATCTTAATTCATTATGATCGTATGGATACAACAGCACCAAAAATTGCAACTGAAGTATGGACACTTATTTCTTTTGTAAATTTTTATTGTAACCTGTTTTTTGTGCAGATTCTTCCTCTCCTCCTCTTCATACATTTCGTGCACCATCCAGTGTGCTTCCATTCGTCCCCCTAGCCTAATTAAATTAATCAACCCGGCCTTTTAATTTTTGCCCATCCTCCGAAGGGGAATTGCCTCTCGTCTGGCACTCAAAGCTTCGATTTGCTAACTAACACACGAAGAGATCCTAATTCCCCATTCATTCATTTCAAGTATATGGCTGTGCAGGTGTCGTCTCAGCTGGTCCCCACCAACTCATTACCCTCCATAACGACGAGCGCCTGCTCCTCCATGTACCAGTCGCCGTACGGGAGCCTCAACTCCGTTCCTCCGGCGGGACTCGCGCCCGTCTCGGCCACCCCGCCCGGCGGATCCTCCGGGTCCTCGTCGCCGCCGCAGCCGCTCGCCTGCGCCGTCGGGCCGGCAGAGACGAACGACGTGTGGCGCGGCACCAGCATCGCCTCGTTGAGGCGCAAAGCGCTTGAACACACCGCCTCCATGTCGGTCTTCAGGTGAAGCAAGAGAAGAAGCGGTTTCACTCGCGACGGGGTTTCCATTTGGGTACTTTTTTTTCCATCTGAAGTCCAAGTCTGTAAAGGATACTAAGCGATTAGCTGCGATTTTTTTTTATCTCGTCAGATGCAGGCAACAAATAAATAATGACCTCAAAATGAGAAGCTTAAGAGTTTTGAATTATTTACAAAATCTGAGATAAGTTATTGATTATTACATTAGAAAGGAGTTATAGACTAATTATCATGATATTTATTCGAAAAATTGTGACTTTACGAATATAGAGAGGTTTTATTGTTAAAGCAGATACGTCTTTGTCTGTACAATTGAAAATAAACGTTTTGAAAAAAGACTGGGGAATCTAAACCCCAATACAATAAACCATTTTGTTCAATAAATCATTTTCTCTACAAGAAGTGATAAAAGACACACTAAGACAATTCTTCGGATTCTTTTTCAAATAGAACGACGGAATAAAATTATCACGGAGCAGATTTTTTACTTACAAAATTACATTTTGATATATTTAATATTTAGTGTAAATTGTATGCTCTAGTGTAATCTATATGACAAAAGTTACGCACAAGAATTTTCCTTTTTGTTTTCTATGACTTTTCTTTACTATGACGGCTTTCTAAGCATGGAAAAGAATTTAACTGAAGAGCAAAAAAATTTCATCAAGTATTAAATTAATTATTATTTAATTAAAACCAAATATAGCTTTTGATTACATGATTTAAGCGGTAAGTAATATTTAATTTAATCAGAAATGTTTAAAATGTTTTTACTAGCATTGTTAATTGCAAAAGAGATAATTAGAAAATTTTATTCAAATTAATAAATATTTAAATTAGCTTAAATGAATTAATTAAAAAAAGTGTCCAGAGGAAGAGTGTCGATCAATTTGGTATCGTCACTTAAAGTCGGTGATAAATCGCATATTCCAAACTCTTAAACAAAATTATCCATATAAAAACTTTGCAATTAAATGCATTTATTATCCAAATAATAGCTACAGATGAAAACATATTTTACACCATTGTTAAAGAAATTTTCGATCTAACGAGATCAGACCCACCGTACGAATGGAAACCCCGCTCAATCTCGTCGCTTACCTCTCTGCAATCTCTTCTCTCTCACAATTATTCATTCATAAGTGACAATTTACAACGCTGTGGAGGTGGAATTCCTTGTACATAAAGAATCGGAAACTCTAACAAACTGCAGCTTTACATGTACAGGACTGACCGGAAAGAAAGCTGTTGACGTGATTTTAAATCAATGTGTGTATAATTCTGACTTTATATTTTCATCCTTCTCCTCATTACGACACAAGAAGACAGCTGGTCTGTTTTTTGAAACAGAGAAATAGATTTTTTCAAAATGGAAAAAAAGTCTTTCCTGTTATTTGAATGGTTATCAATAGATATGGCTTTATTTATAATACGCCTTTTCATTTTAAGTATAATTTGTAATGTTGTTTAAAAATTAGGTTTGTGTATTTCAAAGTGCAATATTTGTACTAGTATAAAAATGTTTGATGAATAAATGAGTTGTAATTGTAGAATTTGTGAAATTCTAAAAAGATTACTGATCCCCAAATTATCATAAAACTGATGTTACTTTATAAATGAAAAAGGTGTTATTATAAATGAAAAAGTCAAAATTATGTTTTTAAAATTTAAAAATGGAAAACTGCTCTCTTAATAACAGTTAATTTATGTTCTGTAACATATATTTTTATGAATCATTTAATGTAAATCGATGTTCGTTTTATTTAACTTGATTGTCTCTTATTCCATAGTTATTAAATCTACTAAATTATGAAATGTTTCCTACTAAACATGTCAAATGTAAATGAGAAAATTTCCTTATCTTCATATTTGTGCTTGGTTATCAATTTGTAGATTTTATTATTAATTTAGTTTACATATATTATCAAGATTAATATTTTAATTTATGTATATTATTTTCGAGAAGGCTTACAATGAGGATAACACATGTTTATTTATATATTTTTCCAGTCTAGTCAAAAAATATTTACTTAATATTTTATCTTTATACTTGTTGGTTTTATCGTCTAGTCAGTTGGTCTTTCATTTTTCATTCATTTTTTAGAACTATTAATTTAATAATTTCTATATATTCATGATATATATTGTTTATTATACCTTATTAAAAACCAACTATTATTATGATAAAGATATAAATTTTATTTTCCCGATTCCTTTAATAATTAAAACATGTTCTTTATCTACAAAATGGGTAATTTCTTTATCAAATTGTATTGCTAAACCTCTTCTGTAAAAAGCGCTTTACTAAGTTTAAGTGTAATATATTTAGATAATGTTATTATAAAATTATCTCTCATTTGGAATGTATGAAAGGTGATACTTATTCCTATAAATACATAAGTATTTTATAAATGTGCTGCATTTTTATATACTCAATTGCTACATTCAATGCCTACTTTATTACTGTCTTCAAAATCCAGTTTATTTTTCAAATTGACAGTTATTAAATATATAAATAGGCCTTCTGATTGTTCCTAAATAATACAGCAGCCATGTGTTTCTTTAAAAAGTTGTTTACACATTCAGTGCAATAGTTTTCCTTTTCAACAGTTAAACGGAAATTTAAATTTTAATTATGAAAAAAAAATCTTACCCGAACCTTATTAGAGTAAAAGTCTTAAGTTTTATTTGAATTTAATAAGTAGCCTTAAATGTTAAAATATATTTCTCGAAATACTTAAGAAGAAATGAATTTATAATTTCTATTTTATTATCCTGTAGATGAATATTTCAACCAATTTCTGTAAATTTAATAATAGATAATTATTCTAACTTTACTATTATTATTTTAACTTAGCCCAACAACATTTTTAGATGAAAGTAAACGTAAACAATACTGGCTTACTTCCTTTCAGAATGCATGGCAATATTTAAAAGAATAAACTTCATTATTATTTCAAGTTCCAATACCTAAACGAGGGCTTTTGTTGACAGTTTTGAGAAATTTATAAAGTTCTGAAATATTCTTGCTTTCATTAATTTCTATATTAAATATAGGTTTTAATAAAATGGATTATGTCAGTAACAGTTACAGTTTTAAAACTATTCCTACTACAGTAGAGGGCTATGGAAACGTACTACCCTAGATTTTGTCATATTTTATACACAAGGCTGAAGTAATCACTTAAAGAATGACTTAATAGGAAAAAAGATGACCAAATCATCCATTCCTACTGCAAACCGATTAAAATTACCCTCTTTTCAACAGTATTATTTGGCTCAATTTAAATTTAAAATGCCATATTCATAAAAATTCTAAGTGTTGCGTTTTCATTGGCTTCTATTGTGGATGTAAAACTGATGGAAATACATGATTAGAATTTCAAAACCACTGAAAAGAAAACTAAAAATAAAAAAGTAAGAATATTCTTTGAAAATACTCCTTTTTGCAAAAAAAAGCTAATTTTTTAGTTTATTTGCTTACTTCTTTAGTTTTTGAAATAAAATAAAGGAAAAAATTAATACTAATCTATTTGCCCTTTCTTATTATACCCAATTTTTTACTTTTTCTATTTTTCTCATAATTTAAAATTTTTATTTAAATTATTACCAAATCATTCATTTTTACTTATTAATTTACTTCTAAGCAACAAAAAGTCTGGAAGTTCCGATTTCATAATATGTTTTCAATGGCATTTTTTTACACGGTACTATGCTAACTCGTTTTTTTTAAATCAAATATTGATTTTAAAAAATGGAAGGAGTGTTTGGATTTAAATCTCGAGAAAATATAGATCAATCTCATTATATTTCATTCGGTTTTAATCACAGATTATATTTTCCAGATTATATAAAATTTATTGTGCCTTTATAAGGGTTACGTTTGTTAAAATTAAAAAAAAACCTTCCAAACACACCTTCGGCTAACCATCTTTGATACTTATTTATTTGCATGAAATGTAAAAGATATGAAAATATAAATTTTAAAATATAAAATTATGTAATTTTTTATTTAATTTCGTTTGGAAAATTTTCAAATGTACGTATTCTAATTCTCTCTGGATAAGATATTTTTATAATTTCATTTAAGCAAAGAAATTTCATCTGAACTATTAACCTGATCCAAGTTCAACGTATATTCATACGGCAGCAAGTTCTCTCTAACTCGAAGTTCGGGTTGGTTTGAGGATTATATGAGGTTATGGTCATGCTGAGTTCTTGCTAGAAAGTTTTAGTGCAACATGTTTGTTTGCAATTCATGTATTGTTTTAATGAAATCTGTCAAACAAAAGTCTGCATTGCTTAAGATGTTTGAGGGAAAAAGACTATACTTTTAATAACTGCATTTTGAGTTCACTATTTACAGCATATTTTTTCTTAAAATGGAGGAAGAAACCTTTCTTTTGTTAATCCTTTTTACTATGTCATTTTGATTTTTTATTGTGTTGCTTTCAGTATGTCATTTTGTTTAAGTAATTGTTAAAGCTGAAACTAGAGTTGAAACCATTTGATATGTTCTAAACAAAATATTTTCTCATGCTAAATTGGATGTCATCGATATTATCGACCAATGCACGTAGTTGTATTGTACAAAATAAAGTGTTTTCTACTCAGTTGTGGTCTTAATTATGCACACGCATAATACTATTATTAAATATTTGTAGGAAAAGGTAAACAATATTATTTTTGAAACATCATACTGTGAATAAATTTCTTGTCATAAAAATAAAACACAAGCATACAAATCCATTTACTTTTTTTTGAAAAATATGAAGTGTAGATTTCTGCCATAAAGAAAGTCGATTTGGTTCCATAATTAATAAACCAACATATTCATTTCACATTGCAGTCTAAATATTAATGTAATGAAACGAAGCAAAAAACATTCCATATAAAAATATGAAATATTTCGATAAAACAGACCTAAATTAAATTTTCTGTAATGTTAAAAATCGCGATTTACGAATATTAAAACACTTGAAGCTCTGCGTACTACTTCATATTGTAATATTAGGGGTACAAAACTCTTTAAATAATTGATTAAGTATTTTTCCAAAAAAGCTTTATTTAATCATCTGTTCAAATGGTATTAAAAAGAATAATAATCAAGAAATATAAATATCTTAAAACACTGTTAGAAATTTTAATGAAAAAACTAAAATTCCCAACCGAAATTTAATTGAATCCCATCAAAAAAATATCTGGAAACAAAATAACTTCACATTAATGAATTATAAATGGTTGATCAGGACCAGAATTAAGTTTTTTAATTTTCGTGACTCCAAAAGTAGTCACAATAGTCTTGAAGTCGACCTAAGATCATGTAATCTAGTTTCTCTGGCTCTTTCACTTTTAAATAATATGTATTACCAAGTTTTTACACTTGTTAAAAATTTTCTCCTCGGTAATACGCAAGAGATTACTAAATAACTATATTGTTCATACATTACCTAGTTCTAGAGAACATTTTATTAACTGTGAAAAGTATTTCTCGAAGTAGACGGTAGTTTCTCCCAGCATTGTGACACTTATGGACTTCTCTGATTCGATATCGTGTTAAACGAAAATTTCTGTTTTTCTCTTTTGATTACGGCATCTAAATTACTGTTCAACGAGATTACTGTATCTTGTTGTCTAAGAGGGTTGGGAGTCATTTGCAGTAGTTTACTTGATTTCGGGGCGGCCAGAGGTAACTTTATCAACCGAGCATAACAACAAGATTGCGCCCCCCAAACACATTTTTAAAAAATATATTAAAATATCTATACTAAAAATATCAAACAAAATTTTGCTTAGAAATGTGCATGCTTTACCTACAAATATTACTTAATATTACGGTGAGAATGTTTAAACTTCAGATATATTTAAAATTATATAGTGGTCTTATAGAAACTAAAGATTAATAGACTTTAATAATAAAGACTTAAAGAATTTAATATTAATATATTAATATTAAACAAATTTATTTACAAAATATATGACTTTATTTCTTAAGTCTATTAAACCATTTTTTTAATTCACATCCCGCTTTGGCACCGTGGTCAGCTGCCCTGGCCTTGGGCCGCCACTGCTTGATTCATTATACTATGAGTTTTCCTACATCTACGTTCACTGAAGAGAATACCTGGAGCGACTTGTTCTGCAGTCCAACTCCATGTACCTGACAATTACTTGTATGTGTAGCTAGAAGAACATGTAGCTTTTTATTAATAAATATGACAATAATCAGTGTCTAACAAAATGTTTGATACTTATCACATTGAGTTAGTGGATCGTTATACAAAGTCATTATTGTCAAATTACTTTTTCAAACTGACTTCTCTCTGCACTTCAATCCAATTTAATTGCCAAAAATTAGAAATATTGTGGTTACTTATGTTTTTCAGCTACAGTTTAAATATAGAAAAAAATATAGAATTTCTAACCATGAGCTTAATACTTTCCTAAGAGAATTTGTCAAAATTAGTTGATTTCTATACCTTTTCCTACTCTACTACTCTTATCTGCATAATACAGTAGAGCTCCGGCAATTCGAACCCCAGGAATCCGAAGTTTAGGATAATCCGAACATATATATATTTTTTTAATTTTCTGAAAACTTTGAAGGAAAAATAAGAGTTAAAAATCAGAAACAAAGCTAATGTTTATTTCTAACTTAAAAGAAACTATCCGGATTGGTCTTTAAGAACAAATACAGCACCTTAATTAGTAGAAAGAAACTCAGATATCTTCTTTTTACCCTCAAGTTGTTTGCCACTACACTATGAGAATCGCCGCGTGCTTTTTCCATACGCCTTCACAGCATCCAGTTAAATACTCTAATAAATTTGGTGTTTTATCGAATTTCCCGGAATCCGAACCAAGATCAGCCCCAATTAGTTCGGATGAAAGAAGTTACGGGGTTCTACTCTATAAGCTTTAAATGTACTGACTAATAGCATTAATCCAACAGGTATTTATGTACCATTTTTAAAAGCATTGGCTCTATGAAAAATTTCAACAGCAGAAGCTGATGCTTGATACCCGTAATGCTAGTCATTTAGAAATCAAATATAGCTGATAATTATAACTACAGCGTTTCTACTTAAAATTGATGTTATTTGAAGAAATTAATTCATTAAAACAGCGTTAAAAGCAAAGAAAGATTGACCTTAAATATTGACTGAAATACACGAAAATACATATAATCATTAATTAATACGGTGTCTATTTTTGTTCAGTGTACTGCGTTCATTAATAGCTTAAAAATGGGTCATTTTGTTTGTTTGTTAGTTTCAAAATTTATGAAGGTATTGTTAATTTATGTTCTTTAATAATATTTTATCAAATTTTTCAGTATAAATATTTGCGCATTTTAAGTATTTAAATGCTGTTGCATTTTTCAGACATAAGCAAATACTTCTAATTTGACAGTGTTGAAAGCCTCAAGATGAACATTTTTATGCTCTTGCATGATGTTTTTTTATTTTTATTATTGAATTTAGAAAGTTCCGAAATTCTAGCATTTTATGAATTTCTCTAAAATCTTTCCCTTATATTTAACTGCATTTGAATTATTATCCTTGTTTAAATTTATCTTTTCTTGAATATTTAAAAACCTTATTTGAAAAAGGAAAGAAAGAAACGACTGGAAATAAGAATATATACTTTTTAAGGCTGCAATATTCAAAAATTCGATTTAGAGCAACTCTATTTCACCACAAATGACTATATTATCAATAAAACAATTCCACTGCTAACACGGTAATTTAACAAAAAAGGCAGAAAGCCTTTAATAAGATAATGAAACGCCATTTTTAAGGAATGTCTTATAAAAAAATTCCAAAATAAAATACATTTTATTATAACTTTACAAAATAGTAATACAATTAATTTATTATGCTGTGTTATTTAAAACAGCATGAAAATACATTTATTTTCTTACAAGTAATTAATTCAATCGTATGACTCTCAAAACCAGGAATTTTTGAACTGTGACTCCCTATTTCAGGTGAAGGCACAAGCATGGGATTTATTATAGAACATAGCAGGAACATAGGCAGAAAGAAAAGAAGGCAAGGCAGAAGTTCTATAAATAAAAATATTTAATTAAAATTTTTTTTATCATAATGAATGATTTCTTTTTCTGTTCTACTTTCGCACTCAATATACATTTGAGGTTGCGAAAAAAATTCCTAAAAATAGGGTTGCAAGTGAAGAAACTTTTAGAATCTTTATATTTATGCATGCAACTTCGAATTCAACTTTTATTTTCAATAGGTTGTGAAAATAATTCTTAAAAATAGGATTGCAAGTGGAGAAATTTTTAAAATTTTTATATTTATGCATGCAACTTCGAATGCAACTTTTATTTTCAATACGGCTTTAGCCTCGTAGAGACTTCATCAAAAACTTAAAGGGAAATGAGTTTCCCGAGAATGAAGCCCTGTGAAGGAAGAGAAGAATGTGACTCTCCTTCTAGAAAGAACTTTTTTCACATACTGAATTTTTTCAACATTCTTTGTTATTAAATAGCTTTTTAACTTTTAAGAAGCATATCGAAACATTCAGATTCAGGGATACATGGGATTCATTCAGGATGATTCTTGATTAGAATCGTTTAAACTTAAACACTGTGTCCAGAAGTTCAACCAGAAATTCGGTGGAAGTTGTATTTTATACTTTGCATTTACCATCCAAATGTTCAGTTCCAATGCAAAACGACTGCAAGTATTCCATTCGTGGATGAGATAGCTTTTTCATCGTTTACAAATTTATTTAAAATTCCTTTTCTCAGAAGAATCTATCATCATCAGATAATTTTTAAAAACTATATGGAGTATCTAGTCAGCAAAGTATACGCACGTAATTTTACGATGATTCATTCAGTAACAAATCTCATTCACAAAAGGGACTTCATATAAACATTTAGAACCCCCGTAGTAACATTATTCACCTTCATCACTTGGTCAGTCAATGGAATAGAAAATATTCTTCTCCACATACGATGGAAAATTGAATCATTAACTCATATTCTTCCAGCTACATTTTAGATAATTTAGGCTAGCGGCGATTGCGGTAAGTCAAAGCCTTCTCGCGTGAAATGAACCAATTTTCCACAGATTTCCTTGTATTACATTACAATAATTCAAATGTCAGTTCTTATATTTATTAATAATTCTACTAAGCATTCATTATGTCTATAATTCTAAAATAATAAATATAGAAAAAACTTTCTAAAAAAACGCATTTACAAATGTATATTAGAAAAGAAAATAATAATTTTTTCTAAAAAAAAATCTGGAGGTCACAACAAAAATCGTAAGAGCGTGAGGCGCTAGTTTCATATCTTTCTCCTATAGTTTTCAGCGCCTCACGCTTTTACGATTGCTGTTTTGGCCTCCAGATTTCGGGAACAAATTATTATTTTCCTTTTTAATGCATTGCTAAATGCGTTTTTTAAAAAGTTTTTATATTTATTATTTTCTAGTTTTTAGTCTTTAATTTATGTCATAATTCAGCATTATAAATATTTTGGGAATTTATAATCAATTTTTCATGAACTACATTATTTTCTCCAACATTTATTTTATTGAAAAGAGCTTTAAAATTACTGCAATATTGCATTGTCATCAAGACCCAATGAATATACAAAATTTCAGAACTCTAGTGCATTAGGAAGTGAGTGAAAAATCGATCACAAAATTCTGACCTTATAAAAAAAATATTTCGAACTTAAATCCATTTTTCTTCAACTAATTCCAGCAATAATTTCTTTAAAAATATCTATAATAGGATATACCTATTTTTATTTTTATTGAAACATTTAAATTAATGTGTAAAGTATTTTAGTTCTCTGAAATACTGTAGATGGGGCCACTGAAACCTACCTAGTGCAAACGTAATTTTGCGAATTTTTTTAAAAAAATTGATAATTGAGATCTCTAAAATTATTAAAATATTGCATTGCTATCAAAACCTTATAAATACACGAAATTTCAGAACTCTGGTGCTTTAAGAAGTAAGTGAAAAATCGATCACAAAATTCCAACGTTTGCATACATAGAAACATGAAACATTTCGAACTTAATAAAAGCATTTAAATAAAAGCGTTTAAAAAAACAATCAAAATTGAGCTAGAAGAAATGTTTTAAAAGTTTTAGCAGTGAGTAATTTTCTAATTAGTCTTGTCATAAACAAGGGGCTAATATTTTTTAAAAAACAAGACTGGAAATTATTCCATTCACTATAAAATTTCCACCTACATATAGAAAAATATATAATTAAGGTGTGAAATTAAGGAGTAGTGTTCTACTGAATAGCTGCGTATTAAAATGAAAAAAACAACTTATTTTTATTAATTGTAATACTTATAATAGCTAATTATTTTGAGTTACAAACAGTGAAAATAGTCACATTTTACCGTCAGCACATATAGCACATACATTTTCATTCTCTCTCTAGTCATATTAAAGTGCCATTGTAAAATACATTTTTTAAGTTTTTAAATGTAGCCAGTAGAAGTATTTTATGGTTATTGTGATCAAAATTATTCCAAGTTAATGTCGTAGAAAATATGAAAGCAAAACGATTATTCAAAAATTGTGCACTTTCAGAACTTCATATTTTCCAAAACAAATTATTTAATTTTTTCAATCTGTAAAATCTTTTCAATCTGTACCATTTTGAAAATTATATTTTATAGTTTGAAATGAATTCAACTGAATTTATAAAAATGGCAATGGCAATGCCCGGTTAAGTCCAGAATTTTGTATCATAAAATACCATTTTTAGATTACTAATTTTGAAAACATATATTTTTTTCTTTTTCATTATAAAAACTTTATTAAACCTTCATTGAAATCAATTAATTTTTTTACAATATATGTTTAGTTAAATGGATACCGGAAGCGTTTTTGTGCCCAGAGTTCCCGCTTTGCACATGCCACAGCTATAGACAACACTCATATTCAGTGCAAAATCGAAATATTTCTAAAAATTCTATCTCATTTAATTGTAGTTTTATAAAAAAAAATTATATAGGTTTTCTTCCTATGAAATTTCCTGTTCCTTCAAATGGAGATATTATTTTTTCAGAAAAATGTTTACTACTTTATAATTTACTACTTCATACTAAATACCTCTTCAAAAATACTTCAACTTGTAGTCAATTAATAAATAAGATAAGCGTCACCATTTATAGACAGACTCTTTTGATCGTCATTTCGGGTACGTTAAAAAAAAGAACCTTGTTAAATTAACTTTGCAGAGATTATTTTTCTAGAGAATAGTAGAGTTTAATAATTGGAGTTGATATTATTTCTTCAATAACAATTATAAACTTGACAATTAGCTAATTTGAGAGGATAATCAACGTTTCTGTAAGGAAGGAGAATGCTTGTAATTGACTTAAAACGAAAAAAAAATCAACTTTTCGAAGTTCTTAAGTAATTTATTTCTTCTAGGGTCATAATTAATAATAAAATTTCCAACTTTCTAAAATAAACATATGGACTAAAATTTTATATTTCAAGAAGGGCGCTGCATTGATTTCTCATGTAATCAAATGATTTTTAAAGGAATATGTAAGACTCATATGCAATGCAATATTTAAGTTTCGTTTGAAGCTGAAGCAGGATCTCAAAACTTTTCAGCTAAGATGGAACAATGAATCTTTTATTTCATGAGATACATGTTATGCATCATTTGTAGGGTGTTTTTTAAAGATCTTATATAGTTTGAAGCCATTTTTTAAAAAAAAGCTTTATCTAATAATAGGAAATGTGTGTGAGTGTGTGTTTAAAACTTTCTTTTTCGTTGTTTTATATTTTTTTCTAACCTCAATTTTTACTAGCTCTTCTATCTGGGAATATCATTTCAAGTACTTTCCGTGTAAAGATACTGTTTCTTTCCCTGCCGTTAACCATAATTATAGTATAAAATTATTTCTATGTGTTTACTTCAGTTATTTTTTTCGTCGGATATATTTGTGATCGTGAATCGTTGATTAGAAAGTTAAAAAAATCCCAACAGAAGAGCTAAAGTAAAAAAAATTGATAGCCTAATTGTGTGTACAAATAATATGTTAGAAATTACTAATATAATAACCCAGATCTGTCTCTCGGTAACGCTCTGACGTCACCAACAATAAAACTCGCGCCATAGGACTGCGAGAAGTTCAACAGCATCATTTCATTGTTAGAGAACCTAAATTTCAGAAATTTTAAATTTAAAAGAGTAATTGTCGTTCTAATTTCAAATTTAATAGCTCTAAAATAGTGAAATAAAATTTGATATCGATTGATATAAAATTTATCTCGCTATTATCAATAGTTCCCGAGAAATTTTAAATTATATTAATCATATATTTGAAACTAATTTCCGTTTTTAATAGAAAATAGTAAATTACATCAGTGGTGTATCATGCTCGTGATATAGTTTGGACGCCACGATACGTCTGATTATTTATTGCAATCGTGATGATATAATTTGATAATATTTTTTGGCAACGTTTGACAAGCAGACAAGTGCTTTGATTTGATTAGAATTTCGAAAAAGAATTCCTTTGAAATTTTAACTTTTGACAAGCTGAGAATTTCATGGTTATTGAATTATAATAAAATTGTTAAACAACGAAAAAAACTTCACACGGAATGTTGTTTATCAAGAGGTTTTTGTGAATAAAGAAATATGTAAATAAAAAATATTTCCTGTCATAAAACATATGTTTATTTTATTTGTTTTCAATCAATGTTAAACATTTCTCTCCCATATATACCTATGTAAACACGTCAAATTTGACGGGAAATCTTTCGAATTAAGAGGCAATTTGCACCCGTCATACCATGATGGGTGATTTCCTAGTTCCATAATAATATACCATAATACATTCTCTGAGCATTTTAGCTTCCACAAGTAGTAAAACACTAGAAATCGTTCACAATTTCAAAACACTCTTTGAGACAAATATCTGTTAAGCCCGTCAAAATCCACTAACCTCTTCCTCAGACCATGAAGAATAAAGCAAACCCAAAGCAAAAGTAAAGTGAAGATATGTCTTGCTTCGAATTAAAGGAAATATACTGCTATACGAAGAATTCAAAGAAATTTAATTTTTCAGCGGAAACGCAGTTCACACTACCGGTAGCCAATGCCTTCCTTCTAAAGGCCTGCCTACAGGCAATTCAAAGTCTAATCAGAGTTTATACAACTCAATATCGTCCACAGTTACCCCCCAAAAGAAGCAGTCACACGAGAGAGCTCCATTGGCAGAAATAAAATAAATATATAAAAATATATTTCTGGTGAAAAAGAATGCGTTTTTAAAATGCTTCTGGAATCAGCAATCAAGAAATTCAGATAGATATTTTAATTAATTCTTCCAAGCATTTAATGTCCATGTATATTTAAAAGGATTAAGAAATTCTGAAGTGCTTCTCAGACATATCACAAGAAAAGTAGAACGCGGAGAACAACTCTTTAAAGCTAATTCACACATATTTAATGTAATAAAAGAACTAAACGGCAACGCAAACGCCATCCATCTCACCGTAGCTTTTCTTACGGAATTCGCAATGTAAATAATCAGCCTGTAACATTTTCTCCCTTTTCTTCATATTTTAAACGGATAAATTAGAAGTCTTAAAGATAATGAACGAGATCCAGAATACTTATATTTAATGAAACGCCACTTTCATTAGTTTACGTTCTATATATTGCCTCCTTATTAAATTTATTTTCGAAAACATCTTTGAACGACGACGGCTGCCTCGTAACGACGCGGTGCACGAAAAATAAACACGAAATTAAAAAAAAAAAATCACGCGAGTTGCCGCGTATGGGAAATAACTCGATCTTTTCAGTCAATAAAAGAATGCTTCCGTATTTCTCGGAACCCGCCATTTTGAATGAGAAGACGATAGTTCATTATGCAGGAGATTGCTTGAAGGCCACTCCTACTGGTTGCCTAGCAACCCGCCATTATGCGCAGCGGAGAATGGACGCCATTTGCTAGAAGAGTAAGTGTCTTCGAAGATTAAAACGGGCCAGGAGATATTTAGGAGGAAAAACCTTTCGCACACTGTGTGTCAAGAGTAGAAACATTTTAAAATGAATTTTTCTTATTTTTGACTTCAGCGCTTTTCAGGTGGGGGCTGAGAATCATATTAAATAACCGATTGTTATAAGTTGCGAAACCTGGTCGAATATATTTTTTCTTTCGATTGAAATGAGGAGAGAATTCAATAGGTAGGATTTTCAGTCTATCTCCTCTGTTGCTGACTGTAAAATTTCTATTATTATTGTTGTTTGGAAGTAAGAGGAATTTGTAAACGGTAGTTAGTTTATCTGAAAATTGAGAGGTCAAATTTGTATCTGGTTCTCAATAAATGGGATACGGAATTTCTTTCCGGCCTCCCTTCGTGTAATTTGTAATGGCGAAGCGTGTTGAGGAGAATTTAACTTTCCAGGAAGTTTTAAAGCACTTTGATCCATTCTGAGAAATTTTTCTGAAGTAGAAGTTAAAGGGAAAAGGAAGAAAGAAATACAAATTACAAAAAAGATTTTCAATTTTGTTGTTGTCTTAAAATAATTTCATGTTTTCATTCCAACTAAATATAAAGGATATTTGTTTCAAATATTTCCTGTAAAATGTATTTAAAAAAAGAGTTAAGTCTGCATAACAATCAGTAATCAATGAATTCATGTTTCTCAGGAATGGTCTATTATTTTTAATGAGATACGAAGTTATGTATATATCGGATCTCTGGAAATAGCAATGAATCTTAAACAACAATTTATTGCATCAATAGTTCTGTCTAGAAAATATCTATCTCTTCCAGCTGAAAGTTTAGGGGAATAAAAGGGAATGTAAAAAGAAATATGTATATTCTTGGAGATAAAAATTTTGACGGAAAAATTGTATATCTAAGAGAAATCATTAAATAGATTTTAACATATGGAATTAAGAAGAAAGATTAAAAGGAAGAAATATATTAACTTTTGTTTTATTTAATAGGAGGCTTTAGTCCTCTAATCTTCAGTCCCAGCTTACAGCACTCTCTATTCCGCACGGAACTGATAAACCAAAAAACCCTATTAAATGAGGAAAAGAGGATTAAATTAATAACTACGTCTGTTCTATTTTTAGTTTATCATTTTTAAAGCATAATAAAATTTTAACATTCTAACAGCAATGCATTAAAATTTACGGGTTACGGGAATTTCAATGATGATTTTCATTTAGTCATTTTTATTGCTCTGGATGAAAACTTAGAAACTACCATCTGAAATGTTTTAATCGATTCTTAAAGTTAAAGAATATGATCCATCTTAATCATTAAATGCATTTTAATTATAAAGTCCTGAGTAGTGTAGGTACTCAAAAAAATAAATTTAATTATTGGAGTGTTAAACGCTTGAGTATAAACGCAATATAATAAAAATATGTATAATTTCTCTGACTTCTTTAGTTGTAATCTTTAAATACAACAAAATTTTGAAATTCCAACATCAACACAGACCGTATTAATTCTAAAATATACCAAACTCACCGTGCAGGATTTAAAAGAGTTCAGTATGAAGTGTTTTAAAAAGCGTAACAGATTCTCATTTATTCTCTTCATTTTACGTGAGAGAATAGATTTATTTATTTATTAAGGTGATAAACCCGGCGTTGCTCGATACAAATGTTAACGTAGGACTATCTTTCCTCCATATGAGGGTCTCAGGAAGGATTTGATCTACACCAAAACGCTCACAAAAAAATCTTTTGTATGTCCATAACATATCAATGTTAAAATACATACTAATGTCTTATTTTAAAGATAAAGGGTACAATCAGAAGCTTAAAAAAAAAAATTTGAAAATCGGAATTATAAAGTTCATTGACTACTGAGCCGCAAAAGTTGGGGGGGAAAAGTGAATGATAGTACGCTCAAGAATGAATCTGGTGTGACCCCGCCATGTATTCACTATATTAATTACGTAACGTACGATTACAAGACATCGGAGCTGAAGACATTTTAGGCCTAATATTATAATTAATGGTCAGTCGCGTCGTATACTCATCTTCTGTTTCATTCATCCGGGAGTAGATGCATCCCATTTGAAATGTCTCTTATTCAAGCGCACTATAAAATATTAGAGACAAGTTCTGCTGATTGAGAAGAGTTTCATATAGATAAGATTTTCCACTATTGTATGGGAGATTTTGATGTAGATGTCAAAAGGAAATGAGAAAGGTTCGGTTTCATGAAGAAGCATTTTGATTTGAAATGGTAGCAATAAAATCCTAGTACTATGAAATCATATTTGATTCAACTTACAAGAAACATTAGTCCGGAATTATTAAATTATGTACTGTTATTATTCATCAATTGATCCTACACAGAATTGTGCATGATTAAGAATCTAAAACAAAAGAATGATATTTGTAATATGTTTATTACAGAAATAAACAGTTTCCATTGTAATCTTTAGTTTCATTTATTCTCGCCAATTCTCCATACATTATTATTTCAGAGAAAAAAGAAAATTGAGAGTAACTTCTGAGAAACAAAAGAGAATTGAGAGTGTCTTGAGAACAAAAGAGAACTACGAGTGAACTCTGAGAAAAATGAGATCCGAGTAACTTGAGGAAACAAAAGAGTATGCGAGAGAGCAAAGAGAAACTCGAGAAACCTTCTGAAAACAAAAGAGTCACGCGAGTAAAAGTAGTCCTACGCCTTTAACATCAGGCTGTTTGAAAAGATAGTTCCAGTCTTTTTTTTTTTCATATGCGCCTACACATATTTTTTTCTCACATATTGTCACTAACTTTCTCCAAGAACAATCTCCGCGATCTTTTCTTTTCTAATGAAAACTTTCAAATCATACGCTTTTATTATCTTATAACATAAGTAATGGTTTGAATGAAAAGCGAGAAGTCTCTGGCCAAAGAATATTTCTTTAAACAATATGTCGTATAATAACTAGTAGAAGTTTTAAAATGTTGAGAAAAATATAGAAAGCAAAAAACATCAAAGACAAAAAAGAGAGAAAATGCAAAACTGATAATTTAAAATACGGAGTCATAATTCTTTCTCTTCCTGCGCGTGTGTGAATTTATAATGAGAGAAAACTAATTGCTCTATTAAAGAACAATGTTTGCAGAAAAAGGTAGTCCGAAATTTTTTTTTAAAATCTGTAAAAAATTTGGAAAGTTGACATATAATCTGCAAATTATTCTATTAGAACGGGAATAATCTTGACTTTAGAACTATATAAAAAATTATGGTTCTCCGATGAGAATATATGCAGAAAATCGTGAAAAATAGGGGAACCGTGAATTTTACCACTCTAAAATTAAATAAATAAAAAATTACATTCTAATTTGTAAAATAATTATGTATGAGCTACTTACACTTTCCTCTTGTGCTTATCATCATGTGCCACACCCATTTGTGCCGGTAAGTCAAACGGTCTTGAGCGTGCATAGAATAGGAAAACTAAACGAACTATAAACACATCCTCAAAAATTCACTCTTTATATATATAAACATAATTATTTGACAGTAAAAAAGTCACAAACTTGAAATTAAATTGAAAAGGAATAAATATTAGTCGCCTACTTTAATACCATGAAACACTTAAAGATATTCCGAGTATCTAGAGACTGAAAAAAATACGTGCTGTACTTAATCACTCTATCTTTGAACAAGCAGAATCTGGTTTCTCGAACAGTCCTGAAGTGAGCTGCATTACGCCAATCTAACTATACACCAATAGGTAATGCATCAGTGCATTGTACCGTGCTGTCTAATACTGCAATGCTAAAGCAAACTATTTCTCAAAAAATTAGATGCTACCTCTAATTTTGTGAAAATAGATTTTAAAACTATTCAATACATGGTACAAAAATAAAAAAAATTGTCACTACTTATAAGAATACGCATACATAACGGTACTTTAGAAATTCTTAAGTCACAATTGTATTCTTCCTATCCGAAGCATATTCTCGTGAGAAAACCTCTAATCAGTATCAGTATCTTGATATATAAAGTTCTAATATTGATTATAATTCTAATTAATAGAATTGCATATAAGGCAGAACATTCATTTACTTTAAACTTATGTAAATTTACTCCTATGTCTTGAACGTAATATAAACCCATTTTGGGAAGACAATTAATTGCACTTATACTATCAAGCAGTGTACTCATACCAAAATAAAAGGTACAAGCATCTACACTTAAAACGTATGAATTCCTGTGGACATGGAGCATGGATGTTTTGGTATGACAAATGTAGCATATGAATAGCTTAGCATTACACTCAAAGAATCTCCAAATGAAGAACTCTGTATTGTCCTTAGTTGGTTTGGTTCTTGAAATGATTATTGACGGAAAAAAAAAATGGAAAATATTTCTATACTTGATTCACTGGAAATATTCTTAAATCGGCAGTAATGATAAACTAACTTGACTTTAAGCACAAATCATGATTAACTTCTAATCCTAATATAAAAAACAAGTTTACAAGGAAAATAATTACTCGATCCTTAAGCCTCTGGAAACTTGAAAAAGCCACAGAACCAAGGCCACCAAAGACAATAAAACCAAGTCACAAATCCCTAATGCCATTCCATTGTAACTTCGTGCTGATTCCTGGTGTAACCTGTCACTCATTGACGTCCGTCCTGCATCTGCTTTGTCTCTACCCTACACCCTTCGCCTCGCCCAAGAGTTAATATTATTACAAAAACTCTCTTGTGAGTGTACGCTGAAAAACAGTTCAACAAGCAGGATAATGAAGAATGACGCTTATCTCTACCAACATTCAGAGGAAAAACACGTAGCACAGTGTAATAGGAATACGGCCTTGTGACATAATTATCAACGAAAACACGACAACAATTCAACTGTAAAACAGTAACATGCACTTTCTAGATTTAGAAACTCCAAACAGTCAAAGGCAATAAATGATAGTAACAGCACTTCTAATCAGATGCACAGCTCACTCACGGCGTTCCAGACGAAAGTTCAAAGTCCTCCCTCCTTCAGTTGTTTCCTGTTATATACCCTAGTTCGACTGGTTGTGACATCACATGGAATCATCCACCACATTCTGTATAGCTCCTCAACAGAAGAGATATCGAGAAAAATTATCACATCTGGGAACCTTCGATTTGTCGCCAAATGCTCGTCAAGTTTATGTTTGGGCAGAGATTCCGCCAGCATTCGAAACGTACCCCTGACAAATCTCTTTCAACTATAAGGCTAGCAAGGCAGGAAAGCGAATTACATTTTTTGTAAATATACACTCCCAAAATCGTCATTTAGAGAGAGTAGTGAAACAACATACGCCTGTTGACAAATCTCTCGGCCATCCATGCCTTTTGTCTGTAGTGGTCATGTTCAGAGGTGCTTCTATCATGTGATGCATGTTAGCTATCATCCATTACCTTATCCCGGTGCGTCAGTGCAGCAAGAAGTGACTTAAATCAACTAAAAACAAAAACTACATGTTCAGTCTTACAACAAGTAGATAATATCTGACTTTGGATCGAAAATTCCCTGTGAACCAATCTTATGTTTTCATGTTTCTTGTGTAGGTTGGTTCGCCATCAAACACGTACGAATTGAGGATCTTCTAAACAGTTTTTACTTCCGTCAGTCTGATTTTGCTGATAGGAAATTCTGCTAATTTATAGGATGTCGTGGCTTCATATGACTTTCATAACAGGAATTTAATTTATTTATCCACCCCGCATTTGAATGAATTGTACTACTAAAACATTATCATTGAAGCTTGCTTAAAATTAAGAAAAGCATTTTGCAAATAGATGCAGTAGTATCTGACAATAAGAGCCACAGGGTGCAAAACTGGTTTGAGGTCCCTCTCCCTAGCTAAATTTGCTGTTTGTTTAACAGTCATGCACATCGAACAGATTTTGGGTCTCTGAGGGTCTGAGGCAAGAGGGGAGTTCTTTCGTAGGCACCTTCTGAAAAAACAGCTACCGGGAATAGATGAAAATATGCTTATAAATTAGGCAGTAATTTCTTTTAGCAATAGATGATTACGTGCATATACTTTGATTAATAATGCTGATTTTGAGCAATACGTAACTGAAATGCTTACTACTTCC